>JAOYSI010006194.1:0-13027 GCA_025775065.1 Hiodon alosoides | reverse complement strand
CCCCCCCCCCCTCCCCACCTGCGAAAGCAATAGGTGTCACTCAAACAGCAATATGTGGTTTCAGTTGTGGCGGTGCAGATTTACAGCCACCATCCTTCTGTTTTGCAAGTTTCTGACACGACCTTGCCTTTTCTACCTTCCCCCCTACAGGCATGCCTGATGCATAGATACAGATAATCGCTGAGAGGCAATGCAGCGTGAATGCACTGTGTCTTTGTGTCCTGCCTGGGCTAAATGTGTGTGTGGGGGGGGGGGGGGTGTTGCATAAACACGCAGCAAATTTGTCCCACAGTGTAGGAAAATTCAAGGGTTCGCAGAGGAGAGCAAGTAAATCAAAAACCTAATAATCAATAATGAGAACAGAAAATTATTTAGCGAAATCAGACCCTTACCCCCGGATCATGGCGAAAGACTCGTCACTGGAGAAGAACGAGGCACCGGGAAGTACAGTGACCGTTTCTTTCCCTGCAGCCAAACAGAAGGGTTGGGGTGGGGGGTCAAGGGTCATAGGTTCGCGTAGCAGCAAGTGAACACGACTGCCAGTCACACAAAAGGCCACTGGCGGAAGGGTTACATCAGTCGAAACACAACCGCCACCCTTGAGCGGGGGGGAGGGAGAGAGAACTGTACAGACGGCCGGTACGCTGGTTGACAGAGAACCGGCCCTCTGCAGACTCACCAGCATTTATGAGATCCGCGTCCACCTCATTCGCCGTCGGGTATGGGCCCTGCAGGAAACATGACAGCTGAGAAGGCCACGCCCTCAACAACACAGCCACCCACAGCCCTGCATTAAACCCACTTCTCATTCAGTACCGTCCAAAGGCAGAGCATTAAGTGTATAAAAGGATAACAAATCATTCATTTTGTGATTTTATACGGCAAGGTTTGATTTATTCTAAACAAAGTTTAAACAGGCATGCTAAGGAAACCGAAAGACCAAGGGACCAGAGCTTAGGAATCTCAAAGAGCGTGCTGTAATAACATGATTCATTAGGCCCATTCCAAACCCCTGTCTCCATGGACACGGCTCACTGAAAAGGCTGTCGTAGCCCACCGTCCCGTAAAGCTGGCTCTCGCGTGTGTCACGAGAGGTGAGAGGGTCGTCGTCTCTCCTGCTCATCCAATCATGAGTCGGTGGTTTTGTCACCCCCCCCCCCCCCGTTCCTCCTCCTCCCAGTTGGGTTTGCCTCAGCAGGAGGCCTGCTATTTATATCCCAAAATGTTATGATCCAAATTGTACAAAATCCCATTACAAGTCTTCCCTTTCATTTATCTTGATCAGATTGAATGCAGGGCCACATCCTCTCTTTCCGTTTCTGATGGTTTATTGGAAACCCTGGGAGACACACACTTGTGCCATCAACAATCTGGTTATCAGAGAGAGACAACCCATTATCTGCCATTAAAAGCAGTACGTGTTTAAAAGTCAATAGAGAACAAAACCAGCCCACTGCTCATTATTAGAAGCAACATGCCCCCCCCCAAACAGAATGGTACGCTCTAGATCTCCTCTACCCCCCCAACCCCCGACATAAAAAAATCTGAGTTGTGGAACAGTCAGAATGTGGTTTTGACAGCCAGGCATTCAAACTGACACTCGTTCAACAGCCAAATTGTCAGGAGTAAGCGTTCACGCTTCATTTTTGTGCATTATTTATATGACAGTTGGTTTGATGCACTGCATTCTTTTACAATATTCTATATAAAAAAACTGAAATGGCAAGGCAATTCTGAAACAAGATTAGACAAAAGAATAAGTACATACAAAATTTTTGTATGTACTTATACACATTTTTAACATTTTTGTGTGTCTGACAAATTTGATTTGAACACTCGGAATACATGCCAGACTTATAAACATGACCTGTCAGATGAAGATCTAAATAAAAAATGTAAAAAAAACAATCAATGTCAAAGTTCTACTGCAACAAGCCATTCGTATGAAACAGCGCCGCCCCTCAGGCATATACCTGCATGTAATCGCCCAACACACGGGAAAAGCACTCCCCAAATCCCTCTTCTGTCCCTCCTGGGACCGTCACGATTTACACTATTCCTGCTTTAAGGTGCTACAGTTCACCGAGCGTCCTGCTAAAGGTCGAACGCGGTCCCTGTGGTTTTTCTGCTCTACATAAGAGCACTTCAAACAAGATTACACCTTTTTCACTGAACTTACCACCCCCGAACAGAATAATGAACTCCTACGCTAAAATTCAACAGCCTGTATAAAGGCTCACGTAGTAATATCTTCTAAAAACTATTAGATATTTTTTTCATGGTTTATTGAATAAATCCCAGACCGTTTATTTTGGATTGTGTGAACTCAATCTGTGGAAAAGGAAACGAAACAGGGCGTTTTTATCGTGGGTAGAGCTTACCAATCCCAGAATGCCGTTCTCGCTCTGCAGGTGAACTGTGATATCGCTCTTGATGAAGTTGCTGGCCAGCATAGGAATCCCGATGCCCAGGTTAGCTGGAGGCGCGTCTCTGTCAAGGAGTGTCAAACCCACTATGCCACCACGGCGACAGCGCTGTAATTCGCCCTGGGCTTGTGGCCGCACTTATCGACCCGCACTCAAGGTCGCAGCGCCGGAAACCCGATCCCTATAAACTCACAATTATAACCTACCAATGAAAAATAAAACGTCTACCATGAAATGACGTAATCACAAAAAGCGTTAATGCTCTACAACAGTGGAGAATGGTGGTGCGTTAAAGTGCATTCAATTTAACATCCGCTTTCAGCCGGACGCACAAAATGATGCATGGTGGTGGGAGCGATGAAAACCGAACCTTTTGAAAACCGATGATCCTTTTTTAAGCTAACAGCTCGTAACAAAGGAAAACTCTCGGTGGAGTGGTGGAGAAGGAAGTTAACCAGCGTCCAGCATGTCACCGGTTAAAATTTCAGGACCACAAAGAATATGTTCAAGACAGCATCAGCATAATATATATATATATATATATCAGCCTCATCCTCTGCTAAGAAATTTTTTTGTATTGGAATTTTTTAGGATACCGTACATTCCATCTTCAAATTCCAGGGCCGCTCTTCGAATGATCCGCTCACGCACAATGTCGGATTCTTTCTTCGCTTTGGGAGTCTCGGTCTGATCCTTTTTAACCGTCTTTCTCTGCGTGGATTTAGCAGAAAGGGGGGGGGGGATAATGTCAAGTGAGAGGGAGGACAAGGAAAAGGCTAACATTTTAAAACGCTAACAATTCTCCAAGGGTGTCAGAGAAAAAAATGTAACAATACACGGATAATATTTTTTATTTATTGCAATCTGGACACGCTCTATGTAACACCTGTCAGAAAATCCATTCTGAGCACGGTCTTGTTGTAGCGGCCTTATCCTCAGTGAAGAATACTATCATAAACGAGGTGGAAGCTGTATGGGGAGGAACTCGAGAGACGAAAAAGGTTTCTCTCCAGCTTTGAGGACGGGGTTAATAAAATGTGACAGCAGCAGGATCAACCCTGGGTCTGAGAACTGAACCCTGAGGCACACCGCAACCTGTAACTTCTTAATTGCATCCTCCTCACCCAACCTCGTTATACATTACTGCCTTAATTAAAAGGGGGATCTTGAATTTGAGCTGACTTTTCAACTTTCTAAAGATCGTTTTGGGATACAGCTATAATACAGCACACCCATTTTACGTAGAATGCAAATTAAGCAAAAAGGAAAATAAAAGATTTTCAGCCTCACCTCTATCCTCTTCTCATAACTACTTCCCTTCACAATTCTGTGGACATAGATGCTGGGGATATGGATGTCTTCCTCTGCGAAAGTCCCCACGTCGACAACCTCCTCCACCTGAGAGCGTAGAGGATGGCAGAGGAGCGTCAGAGCAAACACCTGAGACAAGCGTCGCTTCCCGCCATCGTCACTATCTGCCCTCCGCGGGCGCGTCCCCAGCCTGGGTCCTGCTGTCACTATAACACTGACGCTACCCTTCAGGAAATGGGGAGAGCCGTGTCGGGCCGAAGCAAGGTGAGGGAGAGTTCAGGAGGCGCGAAAGCTGCAGGCTTGACAGCCTGGCCCAGAGGCTATACCGGTACAGCCCCAGTGTAGACGAACGGCCGAAGGGCAAAGGGCAAAGGGCAAACCTGGGTCACCTGTCAATGCAATGTGCACAAAACGCATGACAAATAAAACGATAGGCAGAGAATAAACACGCATTTTTCTGCAAACTTTTAAATCTATCCCCCCACGCGGAGATACGCCCTTGACAGACACAAAGCTAAAAGACAGCAGAACGCGACTAAACCCAGACGCGATTCTGCTGGAGGCACAAAGACTCGTGGGAGATGACTAATGCGGAACATTAAACACAGGAGAAGCACTCTCCCCCGAGACTCGGACTTCAGCGATGAATCTGTCAGACTCCGTGCCATGACACTGAATCACATTACAGCCTACTAAAGTTCGGCCGGCCTGGCTCATGGGAGGCGAGGAGAGTACACCCCCTCTGGGAGCCAGCCAAGGAGAAGGAGCCCAATTCCGTTTTATTTGTGGTTAGGATAAAACGGTGGCGTGGCAGAGGGCGAGATTAAGCACCGCCTCAGGGAACGGCGGCAGGTTGCCGAGTGGGACGGGTTTGGCTGGGAGGGTCGTCGGACAGCGATTCCCCATTTCCATATCCAATCCCTGGGGGACCCCTTTCTGTGGCACCAGGACGGGATGGGAGGTGGGTTATATGAAGAGAGGAATCAGACCGTGGTTTGAGTCCAATGCCGGGCCATCATTCTCGTACGCGAGGAGCATTCTGCTCCATCGTTTTTTATTATTTTGTATGTTTTTAGTTTATTTATTTTAAATTATTAAAGCTAAGAATTGCATCATATCCAATTGTTTCTTATTCAGTATTTCCCAGTATAAAACGGAATCATTCGTATTTTTGGTCCATGTTGCTATTTCATGAGTGGAGGTTCACGTGCTGCAGATGGAATAATATGAGCCACGACCACTGCTCCTGGACAAACTATGTCAATCATTTTGACGAAGCATTTACGTATATACAGTTCCAAATAACTCATACCTTGTAGGAGCTTCTAGCTACCATGACAATCATCACAAATAAGTAATACTGCCATTTGACTATTTATTTACGAAACATCAACAGAAGCACAAAGACATTAAAACAAACAGAAAAGAATAAAACAAAAAAAATGAATTAATTAAATTAATTTTTTTAAAACAGGTGTTGAGCAAGCATATTGGGGTTGGGAAGATCTGAGTAGGTATAGAGAAGAATCAGCTCGGGATGAACTGACCGTGGAGTTCAGCGCAGGTGGGCGTGTTGTCTGTCCATCAACGCGATCCCTGAACACTCTCAACTCTGATGCTGCTGGTAGGCTCAAAAGTGCTTAATTGTCGGATAGGTTCAGCCATGGGGGAGGTGTGCCATGTTAGCTTGTCACCCTCTCAGGGCCCCTCCCCCAAGGCCTTTATTTCAAGCTTTTCAACAATGCATGTTCTGCTTTTTTGAAAATTGTTTTAAAAGACTGCAATTATGTGCTCAATGTTTAAGTCTACGGTCAAGTGCAGGCCCATTTATGCAACAGTGACCAGTTTACTGCACAAAACCACCGCAAACTCACGACAAGACAACAGCCCAACCAAAAAAAGGCACTTCCGCAACTTCTTAAGAAACAAGGACACACTGACCTGATGAGATTGCTTTCTGCCGTTCGCGCCGCAGTTTCACCACACAAACTTATAATCACACCAGGCTTACAAACGATCAAATCAGAGGTTCGGTTAGTTAGGAGGTCGATGTTTTCATTTGAACCGTCGCCGTTCCCACAGGGGGTAATGGGGTTCAGCTCAACCCCCCCAAGTCAGATATAATCAATCCGCTACTCAAGATTGTGCAAGAATAGCACAAACATATTTGAAGCAATTAGCCAAATGATTAACTTAAGAAGGTAATTAAGCCTCCAAGCAAAACACCCCCCCCTTCCCTTCAAAGAGAGTGGAGTCAGAAGCCAAAATTGATTTTAAAATGGCTCCCAGCGCAGAGAAAGCAAGGCCAGGGTTTAAAATAACAACAATCTTACAGGCTTACATTTTTAGGCTTGAAGCCTCTGACGTAGCCTCTTATTGATGGGGAACAACAGAATCAAAAAAATTAAAAGTGGGCCCTTCCATATGGGACCATGATCAGGATGCTCTCATTTAAACTCCGTAATAAAATCTTCTCCAGAAACGTTCCAGAGCTTCCTTTCCTCCACGCCAGAAACAGAACCGCCTATACCAAATCGACCATTTCATTCCTGGGCTTTTACTTACGGTGGGGGTCGGCGGCTTGGTCTGTGGTCGCGTAACCATTCTTTGGATAGGACACAACCTCACCTGGTGCCTCCAGGTGTAAAGCAGACACCAAGTGGTTTGAAGAGAGCGCTCTCGAGGACCAGAGCACTCGTTTACGGATCATCTCTATGCCATAGAACGAGGGGTGGGGGGGCAATCCTGGTCCTCAGGTTCTGACACAGTGACCTCCAGACCTTCTATATCTCTCAACCGGCATCTTAGGTACACCTGGGAATGCCAGCCAGGAGTGATCATTTCATATCAAAATAATTAATTCACTTAAACAGTTAAGAGGCGGGGAGGGCAAACACCAAGGCCACCAAGGACCAGGATTGGCCACTCTGGCAGGAGGGTGCCTTTATTGGTCCAATCAGAAGTTAAATTGAACCCACAGAACTCAGAACTCACTGATTAGTGCAGATAGGAGGAACACTGGTGTCCTGGAGAGAAAGGTTGCCCATTAGCCACCTCTCCTCATGAAAATGGCAAAGGTTCTTGTTTCATCATGTTCCTGTCTGCCTCCTAACCTTTGAGACTGCATAAAAATGTTGATTAACAGTTTTGGGGGGTTTTTTTGCTACCGTTTTACATTTTTCCGGTACACTAAAGTAGTTCTTATAGCATAAGGCAACGAGAAAAAACATCCAACTTCTCCAGGTTAGTATTAAGGTTCACAATCGTACTGACATGTGACATTTCAACGTTTGAATAAAGTGCCATTTGTTTGTGAGTGTATAAAATCACACAGTGCAACATAACACAACTATAGCACACATAGACCCCATTTACATGCTAGCTAATATTCCGTTATTAAGAAAAACGTCATGGTAACAGCTAATTCCAAATATGATCGGCAGACAATGAAATATCTATAGGACTATTACTGGAATATTAAGATAACGTAATATTAAGATGTGTGTATGTGTAAACACCTAATTCAGAATACTTGCATTTGCCTACACCCGTTAACGAAAAGAGGAAGCGTAAGAGCGGTTCATAGTACTTTTGGGCTGAAGAGGA
This sequence comes from Hiodon alosoides, assembly GCA_025775065.1. Taxonomy (NCBI): domain Eukaryota; kingdom Metazoa; phylum Chordata; class Actinopteri; order Hiodontiformes; family Hiodontidae; genus Hiodon; species Hiodon alosoides. The sequence continues at coordinate 5,684 of JAOYSI010006194.1, read as the reverse complement.
GAGCGTTTTAAAATAATTGATTACCAACTACCAATCCACGGCACAACCCACAGCAACATACGTCTCCCGTCAAGCTGCACAACTTACTGAATGAGGCGCGAGTAATTTTCACCTAGGCTTTTTGCTTTTGTACCTCTGCCCAGTAATGAAAGAAACGGCGTTTTCCTTTTAACAGGGTCTCTGTGGTTTTACCGATACAAAAACGTCCGTGCACAATTCAGGTTCGTAAAGAAAATGGGACGTCATCAACGTCTTCAACCTAGTTTATCTAGGCAAACGCTACTTTAATGTCAGATTATTTCTATCGCGCATGTTAAAAAAATAGCTATATTCTGATATTCTGCCTGTTTGCATATAAACTGTATATATTAGCAGAATGTTGAATTTAAATTGAATTTTTTAAATGTTATTCAGAATATTCTTATGTTCAATGTTCAATATACTTAAATATATGTGTCTCGCATATAAACATGGTTATTTTCGCTTTGTTTTTTAATTAAACACCTGAATCATTTCAGTTAATTTTCTTCCTCCCCAAGAAAAGGATTCCCTCTCTTCCAACCTGGTCTGCTCTGATCAGCAGACTACAGAAAGGTCACTTCAAGGGTGAATTATGTCAAACAATTTGTAGCCCCTTGTCATGAACTGGCCAACAGGTTTGAATCTGGAGCGAGCTTCCTGTCCAAACAAGCCAATCAGAACAGGTTGCTAAAGTGAATAACTGTTTCAGCATACTTGAGAACCAAGATCTGCCTTTTGTTACTTTTTTGTTCCCAGTTTCTTCCTTTTTGCTCTCCCTCTGATGCGCCTGTGACCAGCATTCTCTCACAGGTGAACTTTTGTTTAAACCTAAAAAGGAAAAACCAAGCCGGCAGGCCTTTGCCAGAGAGAAACCTGTAAAGAAGGACCACGGCGACTCTTCGCTAAGCATGGGTCGAAGGGAAAACAGCCTGACCTTGCACAGACCTTTTCGAACCCGTTCACGTAGCCAGCGAAACAGTGTCTCACCTGGGGCACATCACAGATTACCCGCCATGTCATGACACCTGAGCCCAGACACCGTCTCATTTGCAATGAAGTCTAGTTATCATAATCTCCCAGTTTTCGTCCTCCCTGTACAGTGTGCTGCGACAAACTGTTTTCCTCCTCATTTTCCTTCCCATTAAAGAGGTGAAAAGCAGCTATTTCTGAGCTTCAGCTGCAGTGCGGTTCTTGCCATTGCAAAATCTGTCAGATTATGAAAAACATTCAGGCGGCGTCATGCAGCTAAATTTAACGATATGCAAATTCCTAAGTCCTGTCTCCCCCTCCTCCTGGTCCGACTGGGTACCCTATTTTTCCGAAGTAGATGTGATATAATCACATTTCTTTAACCCGGCACTATTGCGAGCTTTGTGGAGGGACTTCAACCATTGAGGAAATGGGCATCCATTGGCTGGCCTTTAATGCTTCCTGAGCGGACCGAAAAAATACTGCCAGCTGGTATATATTCTGTCAAAATTGAAAGACGAAGGTTCAATCTGAAAAAAGTGTTCGTCATGCAGTATGTCTATGAGTTTGGAACCATAAATACCATCTGGGAACATTACCCGTCTGCAGATATCCTATATTTGATCATTCGATGTTCCTTTGACCCCAGTGCCGGAGGAACATTCTGAATATTTGGTTTGAGTTTTTATTTATCAAAGCAGAAGGAGGGAAAGAAAAGGGCTTCACTGGGTTGGTTTCCACGACCCATACAGGGTCCAAGGTCGAAGGTCGTGGGTACACAGCTGGCCCAAATGAAAGACTTTGGAGTCTGGTTCCTCTGACACAGGGAAAGGCAGGCGAGACGGAAATCAAACTGGAGCTTAAGGCTGGGATCACGTCGCTAGTTTACGTGCCAGAAACACTTATCCAGGGTGGTCCACAATGCCATGGGGATTCATCACAAAACAGCCATCGTTTCTCCAAATTTACAGCCTAACCAAAAAACAATGTCTCCCCGGGGGGGGGGCCAGTGGGGTATGCTAAACCGACCAATCAACAAGGTGGCATATCGCTGACGTTCGAGGCGCACAATTTCGCCCACATAATACCTTTCACATAAAACTGCCGAAAATCCCATCTCAGCCTCAAGATGCCAGGGAAAGGCACTTCTTTTTTCCGTAACAGTCAAAATCATAACAACCACCACCTCAGGCTGTGAGAATAAGGAAATAAAATCCACATCCTCCTTTAAACCTTTTAAATACAAATCCATTCCAAGTTGGACTTTTTAACATAAACGTCTCAAAGTGCTCTCTTAGCGGCATCAGATGTCTTCGGAAAACAACGGTCTTGGTGTTCCTCGTCTCGCCGTTGCTTTCATATGGGAGTATGAGCCATGTCATAAAAATCCATGGAGCCCCCCCCCGTCCCCCCCTTTGGTCACCATACCATTCACACAGGGCCTGGAATCCTGCTGTTAAGAGGATTCATTGGCCAATTCAGAGGGGATCGTTGCTTAGAATCAAATCCATGCCTGGGAATCGATTGTGCCCAGAAGCAACCTGCCATTTACTTCGCATGATCCTAGAGAAGCGTGTGAACTGGACGTTTTTCCGCTGGTTTCAGGGATGTTCCGTCTAATCGGAACCTTTCACGAGGCTGTAAAAGCGTGACTTAAAGAACTACACAGTCTGCAGAGGGGAACCGCACCTCTCAAACGGGCTCACAGCCCCTGACAGAGCCACTCCGACCTCATCAAGGATCAAGGAGTCCCACATCGGACAACCCAGGGTGTGAGTCTCTTCAGTGATTATACAGCCCTGTAAAAGCGGTTCAAAGTCCAAGATACGAAGGGCGCTCTGAAAAAAGGGCATTTGCTTACTAAATAGGCCTGGCAGTGTTAGACTGTGAGGCTGCAGTTACTTCCATTTCAGCGACTCACTGACATTTGTACATTTCTTTTTAAATAGACCCTGAATTCGTCAGAAGTGGTTTTGCCATAAGGGGCCCGCCTACACCTGTTTCGCGTGAAGGAGGTAGACCCCCCCCCCCCACTGGTACCGTTTTCCACCCAGAGACGCCTCAAGTGCCCTTACGTCACATGCTCCTCTCTCTCTCTTATCGGCCCTATGAACGTAGTGGTATAATAACCCTTAATGCACAGGACCTGCATCCAACAGCAAGCAGGCTTTTATGCTAATCGCTCCGCGCCGACATCCTTTTGTAGAGGCCTGCAATTATTTCTGACTGGCGCCCAAGTCACCATCGAGGTGCTCAAAGTGGCAGCAGTCAAGAATCACCACCTCCGCTCCTAGGCCTGCTGGGACGCTGCGTTGGTCCTGCCGCCGCCACCCCTCGCGCCATCCCCTCACAGTTCAAGACAGGGCCAAGACAGGGCCAAGACAAGGACACAAACTAAACCCTTGAAACACAGACTGTCATGTGCCATTTTTCATGCATCTACAGAAACAACCGTCTAATTTCAGGACGGCTGGCCCCATTGCACCCAAATTGTACAGTTCTTGATTGCTTTCTGCATCACTTTGGGATAATAAACGTTCCAACAATTTCCTTGTCTGGCCCAATGAAGAATAACCGGCATTCAGAACAGGTGGTGAAATTATAGCTCCGATGGTGCATTTCATCAGCGCACAATTAGTGTGGCCCCGAAACCCTTTTCAGCGGTAAGCAATCTCAACCAATAAGGGAACAGCAGCTCCTTTTCACCCTAATAATGTCACAGCGCGCACGTGTCGCTATGAATCAATCATGTCCCTTTCTCCCCCCCCCCACAATGCACCGGGCCTCGCACTGTACCTGAGATAACCGGAATTAGGCTTCAGAACTGTGTCGCAGGGACTCGTTGCCTGGCAACCCCGCGCGACCACTTTTTAGTTTTCTGCCGTCCGAGCAGCAGTTCCCGCATTCTAATGTGGTTCCGCCTTGCTAAACTATGCAAATAGTCCAGGCGCCTTCTCAGTGTTGACCTTGGTGACAAACAGGGGTGAAAAAATAGGGTTGTTCATTTAATGCGGGTTTGATTTTCGAGGTGAATACTTTGATGACCTTTGTATACACCCTGATAACAGAAACGGCCCGGGAAATAGAACGAGACCTCATTGCCATGGACACCAGCAGCCGGCCCAGACACGATCTATAAAAGGCAGGTTGGGGACGTATTGATCAGTGCAGTGGCTTTGCTCAAGATGGCCGCTTTGCTTCAGATGGGCCTTGGGAGGAAAGAAAAGGGCTTCACAGGGTTGTTTTTCGAGGACCCATTCTTTTTAAGAAAATAATCATTTATGACCACCACAACTTGAGTAACAACGGCTTTAATTATTTTACTACCGGAAATAAATGGGCTGATAATGACCCTTTATTGCATAACTGCCTCCATATAGATTAGGGATGATAGGTGGTGTTTCCATCAATAGGGCAATGCATGATAGGAGAAAACGTCACGGCCGGTGAAACTACGGACGAACTATGCACAAAAGTACCCAGCACAGAACACCCGAGAATGTAACACCTGAAAACCGGTCGCCATTTGTCAGTAAAACACGTCACTTTGCAACAGCCTTATCGCAGAGCTGATAAGGACATTTTTAAAAAATTTAACCTTTTTCTTGTTTGCGATTCACCCCACCACCCCGAAACGGCTGGTGATTCAGTGAGCATTTGGATCTAATAGGCTGCTTTTAAACAATGAGCAGGATCTTCGCGCATGCAAAAGAGAATCAGGATTTTGTCCTCACTAGGCTAAGAGAACATTTTTCATTTTAATTAATCTGGGGCAGTCGACGCGTGAGAGAATGCTTTTAGATGCTTCTTTTGTTAGCTTCACGATTTAAACAAAAGCGCAAGATAAAAGCGCCAATTTGTTATGCAGGCTCGTTCTGAAAAGGAGCGGCAGGAGAAGAAAATGGAAGCTTAAAAAAAAAAAAAAACTTCAAAAGATTCGTTTTGATGAAATCAACACACACTCTTTTTTGAGAGATTACCATTTTGTTTCGCCTTTTTTTTTGTTTGGCCAAAGTACGCCGCCTGTGCGATTGTCAAAAGCGGAAAATAAATAAGCTGTAATCAACAACTCATCTAAATCCCAGTCATTGTCGAGCTCATGCTCCTTCAAACGTCTCCACTTTAGAGCGTGTACAAAGAGGAATGACGCAAAGCCCTTATGTGGAGGCAAACACAGAGACTTTTTCTAGCACCGAGAACAAGAAAACTGAAGAGTCAAACAAACGCACGCAGCACACTAGAAAAGGAGATGACCCTACAGCTCTAGCTTTAAACAGTTAAAAACAGTGCTAAAACCAAAACCTCAGAGCACAATTTAAAGTCCCTTTAGTTTTGAAGAGCTCCCCTAGTTTGATTAAACCCTGCGATTAAATAAAACCATGGCAGAACGAGGGGAGGGGAGTTTAGCTGTGTCCTTGACTCATTGGATATTAAATCAACAGAAAAGCTGTCATCTAATATGGTAAAACGCAACCATGTTTAAATTTCCAAAGACACTAACCCACACCTCACGAGCCCTGCGAACACTAACCCTCACCTCACGAGCCCTGTGAACAAACACTAACCCACACCTCACGAGCCCTGCGAACAAACACTAACCCACACCTCACGAGCCCTGCGAACAAACACTAACCCACACCTCACGAGCCCAGCGAACAAACACTAACCCACACCTCACGAGCCCAGCGAACAAA
>JAOYSI010006193.1:0-39343 GCA_025775065.1 Hiodon alosoides | reverse complement strand
CCCCCCCCCCCCCGGGGCGGTCGCGGCAGCTGTGGCAGCCTCCGCCTGCTGCTGACGGCGGCACCTGTCTGCGCTGGAGAGACACAGCGGGAGCAACTGTCCTGTTCTCACAGTGCTAGTGTCCCACAATGCACGCCTGCAGGACAAGTGTGAAACTGCATGTGTTTCGATGAAGGGTCGCCGGCCGTTGCTGGAGCAGACAAAAAAAAAAAAAGAAACACCTTCTGTTGATCATCCATATATGGTAATGGTGTCTCTGATGTTTTTACATATAATTTTTGTATATAATACAAAAAGCTCTTAATTTATTACGTTTGGATGTCATAATAACCATGGATACATGGTTATAGGGATATGTGGCTCATCATTACAAGTTAAAGTTGCCATGTCAGTTAGTTATGGATTATTACATTTTAATGTCTTCCCCTGTTCAAACACCAATTGTAAAATCCTCGGATCCCCATCAATCTAACATTTCCAAAACATTGCAGTTGCATCTTATTGGTATGAAATTATTACTATATTTATATATTCTTAACTTGAGACACACCCCCATGACGAGGTTCCCCCTATCCTCAGAGCCAAGAATGAGTACCCCCCACACACACTCCCTCCCGCTCGTGGACCCCACAGCTGCCATCTCCCTGCACCCACTGAGGAGGGAGGTCAGGGATCAGACAGGCTGTGGCAGAGGCCATTCCCCCTCACCCAGCAGCTGCTGGACTTCACATGGCCAGAGAGAGAGAGAGAGAGAGAGAGAGAGCCAGAGAGAGAGAGAGAGAGAGAGAGAGAGACAGAGAGACAGAGAGACAGAGAGAGAGAGAGAGAGAGAGTGAGGGGGACAGTGGCAGCATCCCGTGGCAGCGGCCGCCACATCTGCTCCTAATGAGGCCTTCATGGGACGGCCGGCTGGGACAGGGACGCCAGCTTGGCTCGCCGGCGCGCTGACGACCCGAGCATGTGCACTGACCAGACCAATGGGTCACAAAGGGCCCTTTTGTGCAGCTGGACCTGGGGAACCAAGCCCCTTGGCACTAATGGTGGCTCTTAAAAAAAATTAAATAAAATTAAAAGGATCAACGTTTCTCAAGCACGTTCAAGCGTTAAAACAGAAACACTTTTGTTATGTCAAAAAATCGTTTAAAAAAGAATGAGTGTGGTATGGTAAACAACATAAATATGCTATTCTGTGGCTTGTAATGAAGTGATCAGATGAAGGGAAAATGAAAACTACAGCTTTTACAAATGCTGCATGTATTATTGTTTTGTTTAAAAAAAAATCTAATCTAAACTACCGTATGGTAAATCCAAAGCTCAGAAGCAGCTTCAAAACAAACATGCCCACAATATGTTTGGGGATGTATTAAAAATAACTGATAGTTTGAAAATGTTTGCAGGTAGAGCCCTGTTAGAAGGTCTCTCTTTGCTATGTACCATCAGCATGTAATTTTTATTTATTTATATGTTCATTTCAGGGATCAATAGCACCTTCTGTATGAGGAGCCACAGGTGAATAGTTGTGACAGACGGGATCTAATTTGGATGTGTTTGGCTGTTTCCCCTTCTGAGGTGAAGTGGCGGTGGCCGGAGAACAAAGAGGCCGTGCTTTAAAACTGCAGGATTCAAATGTGGGTGTCTGGAGCCAGAACCACAGCAGGAACGCCACTGGGCTCATAGGAAAATGCACATGGCGCGAACTGGAGTGGTGGGCTGGAGGGCTGCCCCTTGGGGGAGGCCTGGACAAACACTGTCGGCCGTTCCCTGCAAAGCCCCCGGAATTCATCCTTCTGGAACTGTAGAGCGTCTGCTCAGATGTTTCCCAAAAGGTTTCCCACCGCCTTTAGTGTAAGGGCATCCCAACGTGACCAAGCCCTGGGGGCAAAGCAGAGCTGAGAACAAGTCTGAGGCTCCCAATTTTCCTCTTTTTTTTGTTTTGGTGGTTTGAAGGAGGTTTTTGTGGGAGCTGAAAACCACCAACCTTTTTTTTTTTTTACCCAGTCACACTCACCTCTGGCTCACCTCATAAGGTTCAGCTCTCTGTTCTCAAGCCTTTTGGAGCTTTCAAGTCAAGTCATATTTTCTGAACACATCCTTATGTATGCTACACAGTAATCACTTAAAAGTGTCTTCCACTTATCACAGACCTGCCTCCCGTTCTCATACGTGTCAAGAGATAAGTCCTCTTAAAAACAAAGAACTCATTTCAAAATTTAACTGAGGTTTAACCTGCCAGCTCAAAGAAAACTCATTCTTTCCTCACAACTATTTAAAGTGTTGATTGCAGAACAAGCAAGAACGCATCATTGTGAAAGGACTGAAATTTCTGGCAGCCATCGGTTCCAGGTTTGTGTTGCAGCTCAATAGCAATCTTAACGCCTCCTAAGGCATGTCAGAGTTTTTCCATATTTTCTACAAACCACAAAAACGTACTTTTATCTTTCATGGTTATAAAAAAATTAACAAGGAAATATTTCAGAGAAACCTTTGAGTCACTGCATGCTACCGTTTCAGATACGTCATGCATGATGGTATATGAAGACATATACGTATACATTCGAGTACACACACATACATACATATGTGTGTGTACGTGTATGTGTATGTTTTCATATACATATATATATATATATATATATCACTCACACACAAGGAAACACACCAAAGAAACTAATTTGAGTGTATATGTTCAATTGCTGTGTGTATATATATATCAATACCAAGTGAACATTTACACTCAACTTTATGTTGTCAAATCTGATTTTTTTTATTTCTGGGGACTGAGCTCCCTCCAGCGTTTACTGTGCAAAGTGCAGACAAAAAAAAAGCATTAACCTCAACCAAGCAAGTACATATTATTGATGTCAATTAATAATACTTGAGGCCAAATTAAATTATTACAAAGCAGACCTGCCATACATTGTAATTAAATGGTTATGAAACTTTTGTGAAGTAATACTTTTTAGGACTGTCTTCAGCACGAACATCAGTATGATCACATGCAAAGATAAATGGCGCATATGCTGTGTTGCTGGGAAACTGTCTGTTGTGTTTGCCAGCCAACCCCCACCTAACATATGCGCAATGTGTAACACCTATGTAGTATACCGATTTGTTCCCCATAACGATTCCCTTTGCCCCAAGCGTAACTGGCCAATCATGTTAGCTTTTAGCGGGAGTGCGCGGGTGTTAGAAATCAGCTCGTACTTGAGAATAATGCGCGTAAGTATGCTTGACACGGCTGTCTCTGCGGATAAAGCTGGTGACCAAACGTCTCACCTTGCACTTGAAATAATGGGTTCCTTGTAGTCGACTTAACTAAAATGTTAGCATGTTGTTGAGGGATACACTTGAACGTATGTCAGTGGTTGTTTTCGAATCATATCACAGGGCACGATATAAAACGCTACTATCAAGAACACCCATTTTTATTTAGTCACTCTGTCGATGCCAATGTCGTGGATGTTTAACGGCTATTATTACGGCATAGCAAATCTATTTTAAACTAAAAACTGGAAAAATACTAACCATGAATGATAAATGATGCTTCAATACACGACGTAGCTGCTGTTACTGTTAATATTTGGTCGTGTCAATATAATTGTATGAAATGTGTGAAGAACAGGTTATTGAAGTGGGTTATTATTAGCATTTTAATATCCCAGAATATTTTCTGTATTCATTTATGCCTTTTTAATAGTCGCTTTTTATTTTTTTTACTCAATAGTAGTGTGACCTGTAACGCAGCACAAAACCAGTAATGTAGCTCGAAAACAACCACTACTCGCAGTTTAAGTGCAGCCCTCTACAGTATGAAATATTCCGAATAAATCGAGAATCTACAAGAAAACTATTATTTCCAGTGCAAGGTGTAACATTTGGTCACTAGAGGTATCCATAGAGAGCGTCTTGCCCCTAAAATCCACGCGCATTATTCTCAAGTACGAGTTTAACACCAGCGCTCTCCAACTGAAACCTCACAAGATTCGACAGTTAAGCTATAGGAAACGTGAATCGGTTGGGGGGAACAAATCTAGATTTTACGGTACTCCTGGCGAAAAGCCTGAAGCAATGGAACTGCGCTGAATCATGCTCAACTAGGTGAAGAGAGGGTGTGTTTGTCTGTGTGTTTGTATACTTAACCACCCGACCCTCGAAAGAGCGAATCTTCTGTGGAAGGGACAGTGTGATTTTATGTATGTGTTTGTTGGCATTTACCAACGCTTGGACAAAACAGGGAAGCACGTGGTCCAGGTCCACCGTCTTCTAATTTCTAAACCAATATACAAAATTACGTGCTTATAATTAATATTAATATTCAGTTCCCGATTCCAACTCGATTTTCCAGGCCTTCCACTGAATGAACCTGTCACTATCACGAGTTAGCTTGACAGCATTACAAGCGAGAAACTCCCATGACTTCAAGTGAACACTTGGATCCCGTGAAGACCCATTCCAATAACATCATGTGCGCTTATGCACTCATAATAGTCTAGAAAATCTACCAGGACAGATACCTTTGTCCGCGATTTGTCACTAAAACTCAAATCAGAAGCATCAACGGGATAAAAATCCTTATGCCCACATATTATTCCGAGTTTTGTTCAGATTATTGCAGAAGAGGGACCGGGTTGCTGCATTGGTACGTTTAGAAGGTACCTGGAAGGCATTGATATAAACCTACCTTTTTCCCGAAGTGATTGGGTTCAGTTAAAAGATTCCTTCGTTTCGAATCTGCCCGTCACTAGTAAAAAATCACGAGAACAGGTGATGACGAGGTTAACAGCGGTGCAAACGTTGGGTGTTGATTAGTACACTCAACATGCCGGCATGAAAGCGCTTTTATATATTCAATGCTTCGGCAGATACAAACATCACAACATAAACATTAAGGAGATTTACGGTCAATTTATGCAACCAACAGAGATGTAAAGCTTCCAGGTTCAGGTAAAATAACGAACATTCAGTGAAAAATGCGAGGAAAAATAAACGAGTTGAATCTACATTAAGGTTACCAAGGTTCTGCAAGCATTTCTAAATTCACCTTTTCGTGGCTTATGTTGATTTCGGACTCTTGGAATACATCAAAATATATATATTTGATTAAAATCGGTAGATTTACAACTGTCAAATTAAGTGCCGCGGAAGCGTATGAATAGCGCAGCAACGAAATGGCTATACGTAGGAGGCGTAACAGTGTCTTCTTACGTATTATCCAAAACGAGTGTTCTTTCTATTCTCAACACATAAGATGTACCTATATCCAGATAGTTGAATCATTATCAAATAGAGATAACGACAACGGGCAACACGGGGGTTCCCATCTGAAATTTGTTGCCATCAACCACTTGGCTATCGTAAAAGTTAACACCAAAGGGAACTGAATTGGGGACGGTGTCAAATCCGAAAAAACGGTACGGATAACACAGTAACACCCAAGCGACACGTCTAGCAGGATACATTATAAATTCAAACTTTTTTTGAATTTGTCATTTTAGTACTTTACTACGTCTGAAGTGATTCGTGTATATTAAGCTTTTGTCTGAAACAAAAAGCCTATGGAAGAGGACGAAATACATGGATATGTAATTGTAACCCACCGTAAACCTAACAAAACTAATACAAAATATTTATGTAAACGTGAAAACAGTTTTCATTTTCAGTGTGAAACGGCAATAGCACAAATATTTCTTATATATATATAAATAGCGTGCACACATACACATTAGCACATACACGATGTATGGTAAAACCCGATGTATGTTTATTTAATCACTTATTCTAATTTCCGTTAAATAAAAAAATGGTTCTCTCAGATACAGTACATTCTGATGTGTTCTCAAATGCATTGGGTGAATCAAAAAGTACAAGACAGTAACCTTACAAAAGCCACAACAAAATAGTATATTGTATTTATTAAGTTATTCAATGGGCCAGTACACAAAAACAATCCATTAAATACCCATATTTTGGTTATTTTTTGAGCAATCCCGTGGGGCTTAAAAGTTCCTATGTGCCTGGACATTTAATTCGCACGTTTGTTCCTAATCTTTTACATATGTAAGTGTTGCATGACACCATTTTGAACCACTACGTTATTTACTGTCGGCAATACAAATCCAATCGCGTCTGAATCTGTTGCATGCCATTTCCTTTGTACCTTTTAAATTTGTTTTGGAAATTGCGCCTCAACAATGAGTTCCTTTTTTTTCAACATACCAAAGTTTGAGTTTGATTCGCATCCCTAGAAACGTCAACGGATTGAAGAACTAAAGTGAAAAAGACCGTTAATAATTACACGAACCGGACGTGGCGCTTAGAGAAAAACGTAATGAAAATGCGTAAATCAAAATATTGCGGCAAATTTAATTCGACCATCCGAGTGACGCTTAGTGGGCTATGCAGACAAAACTACTCGTTTCTAGTAGGGTAAACCGAGCAGGCGACAATTTTTGAGCAGAGGACATTGGTGTTACAGGTCTATTTCAAACTTAAAGATTGAAAAAACCCGAGTCGTTTTGTAAATACCGTTACACCCAATTTTGTTGTGGGGTTAAATACATTCTTGCGTCATTTCGTTTATGTGTAAAGTTCACATAGTGAAACCTAGATGTCAGATAGATATTTCCCTGTTGAGCAGATTCATTAGCTCTTCCTAAAGAATATAAATGACAGCCATTAGGAATAATGCTGATTATAAAGCACATTCAAATTTGCATGGCCTTTTGGAATTCATACAAAAAGAAATTCTAACGTCTTTTTTTTTTATTGAAATATTTTTTTCTTCCAAGGTGCACTTAAATAAGCTGCAGTACTAAAACCTCCTGTGCAGATGAACCTGTTAAAATGAATGGATTTGTTGTGCATATGCATTAGGTCCTTAAGATTCAGAGAAACCAATTTAAATGGCCAGATTAAAAAATTGATAAATGTGTGTAGGCATTACAAGCCAGGTACACAATAAATTAATTTCAACTGTAGTTTTTAAGATTTGAAAAGTTTCCACGCATATTTGTAAAGTGGGAGGGGTTGGGGTTGGGGTAACTGCCACAAGGCAAGGAACAAAATCAAAAACAAGCAAAAACGCCAAGGCGAATGAAAGCGCCATGTGACACATGAACATGCTGACAAGCGTCTGAAGCCTTTTTCCCGCTGATCACCGGAGAGTTTCGAGAGCCCATCCATGCGGCGGGAGGGAACAGGAAGATGGGTGACAAAGAGGGGGGAGGGAGGGAGGGAGGGGCGTCGTTTAATTTTCTTTTTTTGATCGTTTCGTTTTGCACAGTCCCGCATGGTTAAATCTGTCCCAGGACAACAGAGAAGAGCGACATCTACACGTACTCTGCAGGCGGGCCCAGTTGCTCTGGGGATGCTCCTGGCCTGACCCAGTTGGTACTGGGGCCGCCCCGGGCGTGGTGAGGCCCCGCACTGAGAAATGTCTACATGCAGTGTGATTCCCCCCTCACTCCGCGCCGATGGGGTGGGTCTGGCCTGGGCGGCGCATGCCCTTGTCCCGGGACGCTCCCCTCTCAGAAGAGCTGGATCATGGACTCCCGAGACTTGCCCACGCCGATCCACTTGACTGTGGGGAGAGCGAGAAGATATCTGCTCACCTTTTTAAATAACAAACATGCATAATAATACATTCCCCAAGCTCTTTAAGCAGAATTCCACTGGTGAAACCCTTAAAACCATTAAAAGGAACGGGTCTCAGATTAAGAACATATAAAAGCAATGTTAACAGAGTTATCGAGTGTACTGAAATAATTATACAGAATGTAATAAGGAGGTAATACATATTATACATACATACATATTAAGCGACTCTTGAAACACCTTTTATTGCAAATAAATCCTCCCAGCAGTGACCAGCAGACAGTCTCTGACTGGAGATCACTCGCTGTGCAGAAAGAAGAGAGACCCTTACCAGGCACTTCGAGGTGCTTCTCGATGTAGCGGACGTAGTTTTGGGCGTTTTCCGGCAGCTCCTTGAAGGTCCTGACGGCAGACGTGTCGCTATTCCAGCCAGGCAGAGTATCGTATTGGACTTCCACCTTTTGTAACACTTCTTGGTTAGCTGGGGAGAAAGGATAAAGTCTCATACACACCATTTGTGGGCTTTGCACCCCCCCCAAAAAATTAAATTTTGTTATGCAAATATATAAGTGGATTACCTGGGAAATGAGGTATTAATTCATTGTCCACTTTGTAAGCCACGCCTACTTTAATCTCTGGAAACACATCCAAGATGTCCAATTTGGTAAGAGCTAAACTAAATTAAGAGAGAAACAAGGAGAGAAAGAGGAGTCAATCAGTAACAATCATGACCAATCATGCCACTCAGCCTGCCACGCCAAGGCTGGTGAGGGCAACCCCCACCGGCACCAGAAGGGAATAATGGCGTAATCGGAAACGCGTTTATCACCTGTGAACTCCTGAAGACAGACGGGGAGACCAGAGAACAGAAAGAGAAAACCAGTGTATGGTTTTACCACTGGTTGTATATTTTGTTAGCAGGACGATTTCTTTCACCTAGCGTTTTCTTATCTTAGTTTGTTATTTATGGGGTTCCCGCGAGGGGGGAAACACAAAGCCTGCGTTTTCTTTAACCGTGAGCTCAACGCCTTATTACTCCCGAACCGTGCACACGTAGCGGGCCACACCATATTTTGACATTCCTAGGCATTGTGGCCACTGGCCAGGCACGGGACATAAGCCTCCCAGCCTCACAAGAGTTCGGTAATTTCCCAGCTGAGAGTAATCGCCAGCTCTGATGAGAGACAGAGCAACAGGAACCTCGCGGTTCCTCCCTCCCAACGTCTGGGAATGAGAAACCCACTCCGACCGAGACACCAGGGGCTGCTGCCAATGAGTCTGGGCGGAGAGCAGGCAAACGAGAAGAAAGGAGCTGGGTGATACCAGTACGTCGTGCCCACCACAACTTCTGTCTATTATGTGGTGCAGGGAAACCCCCGCCTTTGACCATTAAAGCATGACACGGCCAGGAATTTCATTTTGAGCTTCTGTGTCTGGTCCCATTTGTCACCACTTTGAATTAGGGCCACAATGATACCATGGCAACACTGCAGTGGTTAAGTAATTAAACTAATAAGCACAGGGTTTTGAATGGAAGGCGGGAGAGTGTAATTACACCTCTGAGCAACGTACATACCCCTCATTAATTCTGTAACTATTAAACTGTATTGACGAGTAAAAAGTAAACCAAGGCAGGGACCAAATAGAAACTTTGGCAACCCGCCACTTAAGAAATTAAACAACAAAGCAAGAAATTTTAACCTTTAACTTTAAATCACCCCCGAGTATGTTTGTACGTTAAAGTGGGTATCTACCATAAACCCTAAACAAACAGGGCGGAGAAAGAGGAAGTGAATTCAGGTTTAAACTTGGCGACCCAGGCTTGGCTGCACCACGCGACTCACGCTGTGAAGCCGTTGATCATGTGGGCATATCTGATTAGCACCAGATCCAGCCAGCCACACCTCCGCTTGCGACCTGTGGTCACACCCACCTCCTTCCCCCTAGTCTGGAGGAGCTCCCCGATTTCCTACAAAGAGGGAGAAAACATCAAGCTGACAAAGGGAAGGAGAGTAGGACTGATGTATAATACTCCTCATCATTATTCATTCAATAGGCAATTCATTATGACCATTTGAAGATGTATTTTGTGTCTAGGTTACAGGAAAAGAGAAATGTGCTTCACATCATGTCATTAGCATGTCAACATGAGATAATATTTTCAGAGGCAAATCAGAATACAGTCGGGTAGATTACCAAACTGTTTGGTCTTGAAAAATGTGAAACATTCTTTTCCTTTAGTATGGGTGACAGATCCCTGAACCGTGGAAATGCAATACTGAAAATGCTCAAAGGAGGGCACTGTTTAGCCATGAACTGACTCCCACTTGGCAACAAGGATGGCTTGCATGTCCAATCCTGTTCTGTGTATGGTGCTTTTGTGAAATTACAATCCTGACTCAAATGTAGTCTGCTCCCCCCCAAATGCTGGATTATCACAGATTACAGTTTCCATAACGACAGGGTGTAGACTGAGCAAAGTGACAGCGCTGACCGCAGTAGGGTGGCGCCCTCTCTTACGTTATCCTGTTCGGAGGGGAAGGCACCTATGCCCACCCGGGTGGTGTAGGCCTTCACCACGCCATAAACGTTGCCCACATTCTGGGGCGGCATGCCAAGACCTGTGCACACCCCACCAACGGTGCAGTTTGAGGAGGTCACGAATGGGTACGTTCCTTGGAGGGAAAAAACAAAACAAAGAAAAAAAAAAACATCAATCAGATCTGTGAGTATGGAATGAATCACACTGTCAACACACCCCTTTTAAGCATTTGCCAAGCATGTTTGTCCATAGCATGCAGGGGATGGCGCTGCAGTTGACATTTTTAAAGGGACCCTTAGACTCTCTGAAGGCATTGGCCATCGGCGTGCGATTGGTGATCGTCATGGAAATTCATGGTGCAGTTTTGAACCAAAACGGGTGTCGTAGTTGCGTGTTGCATTACCTTGTAACCTGGAGACCTACGTGTCTCTACGAGAGCAATTTGAGAGTTCTCTCTCCGAGCCAAAAACTACCGGCAGGAGTCTTGTTTTCCGGCTTTCCCGGCAATCCAGACGAGAGAGAGAGAACACGACGTTCCCTTAACGTATCAAGCTTTGAATGAAATTTCCTAAAGTCTTATGTCCGTGTTAAGATTCATCCCATCTTAATTCTGATCATGTACAAATTAGACAAGGTGACCATGTGCCCAAAGTAGTACATGCTGGGTAAGAAAGTGTCCTTTAGTGTCAACAACGTGTGTTGGAAAAAACATTCAGATGAAGTAACCATGGCCATAACCATTCGGTAAACTCAAACTCACCAGGTTTTCTCACGAGTGTTTGTGGCTTTCGAACTGAGCATCGATCGGTTACTTTCAGGTTAACCCGAATCGCTTCCGTACATATCCAGCTTCATAAACGGGGGAAAGTGCAGAAATTGTAAGCTGTTTGTAAGATGCTCTGAAGGAGGCCGTCAGCTAAGCAAATAGCATGGGGAGCAAACGATGAATTCATCTCGAAGGCTAAGGGCTACTCACCGAAGTCTATGTCCAGGAGGGCGGCGTTAGCCCCTTCCACCAGGATCTTCTTGGGCGGCCCGTGGAGCGCCTCGTACATGAAGTATACACCATCCTGCACCATGGGCTTGATCCTCTCCACGTACACCTGGGGAAGGGAACACATGCTGGAAAGCCCCTCCCTGCAACGAATCCGTCACGCTCTGCAAACGAGAGCCACCCAAAACCTGGCCTCTACAGTCGTCCAGATGGACGACTGAACACTCACCTTCAGTTTCTCCAGCTCCCCCTCAATATCCACTTCCAGTGTCGGATACATTGACTTATACTGGAGGGCTAAGACTTTAAATCTATGGAAGAAGGGAGATACAACATTCCATTAGGAAACATGCTTTCCAACCATTCAGATTTTTACATAGTGCTTCTGTGGTTATAGCTAATTTATTCTTGCTAGCTTTAGAAATTACTCTAGCATCGGACCATGTTTTATTGCAGACATACCATCTTTGCATTTAGACTTTAATTCACTTGCTAAAACGGCTACTTATTAAATTCACGACATCAATCATTTCAAAGTGCATTATTATTGGACACCAACTGTGACTATTTCTGCCTCAGCACAGCAAGTAGTGGAATATAAAAACTATATTATATATATATATATATATATATATATTTTTTTTTTTTTTATATATATATATAAATTATATATTTATTTATATTTATAATATATATTATATTAAAAATGTTTCTAAAATGGCATGACAAACTTCTGCCCACACAGGCTGACACACATGGCAAATTACTGTTGTGCGTGGAAACTACTATTTTTTCAGTGAGGAAGTGTCTGACTTTGACCCAGGTTCCAGGCATTCCTGATTACGAGGAGTGGAGAAACGGAAATACACGGCTACCTTTCAGAGAACTCGTGGAAATCCGACAGGAGGTCACATATCCGAAGCCCGCTGCGAGCAGCTTTGGCTGAGTAGACAGGGCCGATGCCCTTTTTAGTCGTCCCCAAGCTGGGAAAAAATAAAGAAATAAATACATTTTGAAAGTCAGGTTTCCTGAAATGCCAACAGCACTGTGACTGAGGTAAACGGCACTCTCCCGTGTTCCCCATCTCTGGGCCGGCTCAGACAAGAAGCGGGGCAGAAGCTGGAGAAGGGACTGAACGCCATTAAAAAAAGGAACTTCCTCCTGCAACAGCGTCGCACCCCGTTGGTCAAAGGGATAATTAAAAATGCAGGGCGGTAGCATAGCATTGGGATGGTGTAATGGTAAAGGTCCATCTTGAAGGTCTCTCCTGTACGCTCGCAGAGGTAGTAGGTTAGATTAAGTTACCTACTCTAACCTTCTCTGGTGTCAAAGATGCGGCAGCGACAGGGGTGCGAGGGCAAGGCTGGTGGGAACTGAGGGTGTGAAGATCTGGTTTAGATAACGTGGCTCAGTATTCGTCAGATGGCCTAACCGACGTTGGGAAGAGCTAAGGAAGTCCTCCAACAGCCCATGCAGAAGCTCAGGCTTGCACTCCTCTAGCAGAACGCCTCACCGGGCACAGTGAGTCCGGGACAGCCCGGCACAGTTAACGTCCTTATGCGTCTTTCATCTATTTCAGAGCAACAGCAAGGTTTTTGGAGCTCATTATGACGCGCAACGGAACCTCAGTCCGCACTGTGGAAACCGTTGGTCCGCTGACAGCTTCTGGACAGTCGCAACAGAAAATAAACAGACAAGCCGCTTTCCCACGAGAACCGGCTTTCTCCTCCCTCTCCCTCCCCGCACCAGGCCGTCAAGGCTTGTTGCTTCTGGCACTGAAACGCATCGAAACTACTGTTCGGCACCTAGTTCTGAAGGGTGCGAGTCATGCCTAACGGACACTCGGACCCTTGTTTTCCATCAGCGGGAGACATTAACCAGTACTAGACTGTACTGGCCACAATGCAGACATTCACTCAGAGCGGATACGCACTGCCATGCAGCTAAACCAATGATATGACAACCGGCCTCTCAAGCTAATGGGCAGTCAGTTTTTATTACTCAGCTGAGCTTGGTGTTCAGTTCATTCTCAGCTGGATTTTGTTTTTTTGAGCATTGTCGTCGTCTGTCACATGACTAAGGCTCTGTCCTTCTAAGCAGAAATACAGTTTTTATACGTTTCAATCGGAAATACAGCCTTTAAGGTTAGAAGACATGACGGGCTTTCTGTTCAGGGGGTGGTGAGGTGGTGATCTGGTCACACCCGAGGAGCTGAAACTGGTCAACCAGTCAAACTACATCTCCCATGAGTCCCGTGGAAGAGAATGGTGGAGACTTACTTCTTCCCCACCTGCTGCTGCCTCTGCTGCTCCTGTACTCCATCAACAGCTTGGTGAAAATCAAACACTGTTGGCAGAGGTAGAGAAGAGCAGTCGCACTCAAAACCCAGACACCTTCTCGCCTCTGCTCTACTGGAAAAGGGATCGGAAAAGCAACGCAACTTCATCACAAAACCGTCCTTATAGAACACACACAATAGGGCTGCTCACTTAAGTGATTCATTGTGTACTGTGCGAATAAGGAAAAACAAGTGGATGATGAATAACTGGATGGATTGTAAGAGGACATGGGGGAGGAAAAGCACTAATGTAGATCCAATTCAGAATTGTAAAATGTGTCATTTTGACCAGATAATTCTGAAAAACTCTACCTGTGAAAAAAGCAATAGGAACCACACGCAGAATATCTTACAATGTTACGTTTCTGCATCAATCCTTCCTAGCACCAATAATGTGAAATACGGGAGAAGTAATAAGCCGTGTTTGAAAAATGATTCAATATGAATAATTTTACAAAATATACTTTTAGATAGGGTTAGATCAGAATGAGGAAGAAGCGTGGTCCTTACCGATGTGAGCTCTGTCCGAAATGATGAGCCTCTTCTCCCAACCCACCAGGCCTGTGAACACAATGTGAGAAGGACAGCTGAAAATCTGTTGCTCTCTGACACGTACACAGAGCCCCTTGTGACCCGCCGGTTCACCACGGCCCCATTCCGGACCTCTGGCGCGGTGAGGTCACCCTGGCAGAGTGTGGGTGACGAGGTCACCCCGCCAGACCAGACCTACCTTTACCCTTTTTCTCGTTTTTCTCAGCCTCCTCAAACAGCCCCGGCAGATGAATCACCACACCGTTGCCTGAGGCAGGAAAAATAAAATCTGCAGATTACAAACTAAACTAAATGAAAGTTTAAACAAAAAAACACATCCTGTGAGCTACAGTAAACAGCAAGTGGTTACTCATTCCAAAAAATCTGAAGAGAGAGAACATTTCCTGCAGCCAGAAAGCATAAACACTGAAGGCCCATTCTTGCTATGAATGGGTTTGTGGATGAATCCCGGTGCTTGGATCTCGGTGGCTGGCTCGTTATCAAGCACAAATTCCCTGGTCCGGTACAGGACACATTAGCAGCGACCCGGGGAGCTGGTTGAGGACTCACAGAATCACGCGGGAATAAAACAAAGGTGACAGCCCAGCCAATGAGGAACAGAACACTACAGGCTGCCAGTAATATTCACATTAGGAATGGGTTATGGGACGGGGAATACCTTTCACACTGACAACCCTAATGTTTGTCCTCTGCACCATGTTACCCTTTAAAAAAATAATGTATCTCCTCAGCTCTTCCTCAAACCCACTGTGGTTTTAGCCCCTTGTGCCTCCTGGCTGTAAACCGTAAAATGGTGCAGAGGAAGTGCACCTAACCTTGGCTAAAGGGGGTGATTTATGGTCTCACCCGACCGGCGGAGTACCACTACCCACCGATGAAGGCGGTGACCTTGGGGTTGATGATGCCGCTGGGCAGGAGGTGGAAGTCATACTCCACCGAGTCCACCACGACCGTGTGCCCGGCGTTGTTTCCACCCTGAGGAAACGCATGGGAGAGAGTCAGCTGCTGTCCACCCGCTGCCAGAACCGATCAACAGCGCCGGCGGTCATGTGGCCGAGACCTTCAAACAATCTCTCCGGATGGCAAAACGTCTGGATGGTGCAATTCCGTCCGCCCCTCGCGCTCGATCATGTGACTGAAGTCTCTCGTGACGTCACCGCGTATCAGACCCATGACTGAGCACACTACAGGTTTTGTATCATTTTGAGCGATATAAATTCTCAGAGACTTGCACGGATTCTGCACATTTCGTTTACAAGCCTATTGCACTCCCAAATATATCCTCAAAGCATTACCCCGCCACTCGTAGTGTAGCGCAGTTAAGCGCTTCTGTGGCGGACCCCGGGGAGACTGAACCCAGACTGAGCACTGGCGCACAATTCTCTGTGGCTGCTTCCCACACCTGCTGCTTCAGAGAGCAGTCGGGAGGCATAGCAGAATAGGCAACACCTGGATTCGC
The DNA here is from genome assembly GCA_025775065.1 of Hiodon alosoides. Lineage (NCBI taxonomy): Eukaryota > Metazoa > Chordata > Actinopteri > Hiodontiformes > Hiodontidae > Hiodon > Hiodon alosoides. The sequence continues at coordinate 23,865 of JAOYSI010006193.1, read as the reverse complement.
TCAAGCTAAAAAAAATCGAGGGAAGCTCACATCAAACGCGATCCGTAACCAGTTTATGAAGCACGAGGGAAAAGTCACTGAACTGGAAGTAGACCTGGTGGGATTCAAACCCCCGACTGTCGCTGTCCAGGCCCACTGCTGCCCAAAGATGGGCTGCAAACGCACAACTCAACAGCCCCGAATGCTTGTGCTCTGTGCAGCGATGCGGCTCAGCTGGGACACACAAGTCACGGACACTGACTGTGCGCGGAGTGGGGGGTGTGGTGTAGCTATTTTTTGACGACTGCAGTCACGGGACGAGCCTGACGGGGTGGGGGTGGGGTGAGCTTGTGAGTGGATGCCTGTCCTTTTCCATTGCATTTATGATGACTGTGTACCCGGGACCCCAGCAGGGGTTATGACAGACGTTTAATGTTACCACCCCCTGCATCTTCTCCCATTACTGCCGCCCTCGGGGGGAGGGGAGCTGTAAGTTTTTGCCCAACGGGAGACTCAAAAATAACACTATGCCCCTCGTAACTACAAGCTACCATTCTGGGAATTAATCGCGTATGAATTACACCCAAAAAGAGCCCTCTTACAAAACCAATAATTAAGTTCTAGTGTGACTTTCAGGTTGGGCAGGGCTCTCAGGCGACTGTCAGCTTTTAATATAATTAATTTGCTTAAGGGTGCCCCGATCCTTTCAGAGCCTGCAATTATTAAATTCTTGTACGTCTGAAAAGTTTTTATAAAAAAATTTGGGTGGAGTGCATTTCACAATGGTAGAACATTATCCCGTGACCGGCGCCTGCACCCTTGTGAAATTCTATAGTGTTCAAAGTTTCCTCATATTCTTCAGAGCTTATTCCCAACAAAAGGCCTTGAAGCACATGACTAAGTAATGTACAGATATAAAACACCAACACATACCAATAAGTGAACTGCTGAGGAGGCAAACAGATTTCGTTTTCTCCTGGGCCCATGTTGTGAAATTTCAACAAAAACGCAAGGTTAAATGCAAAACTATATTTATGTCAGCACCTAAATAATAACGACGAATAGTAATTAGAAGAGCAGTTTAGTGATCAAAAAAGACAAATAAAAAATTAAAAGCACAGTATACGCCTTCTTTAAAGACTGCATTCCTTTCTATAGCAGGTGTAAGGGGTGCTAATAATAAAAATTCCATCCGACTGGATGGAACCAAAGACACAGTGCTATAACTACTAAATTAGGTGAGAATTCCTTAGAAATGAGACCAAATGCAACATTGCAAAAATGCTTCAACACCCCCGTTCGGAAACACTGCCCTTTGTCTGCATGGGTACGGGACGGCCCCCCTGGGGACTGTGCTGCCAAATTCCTCTGGATCACCTCTCCCTGTGCCGCTAATCTCAACAACCCAGGCTGGGCCGGGATCCCAGCGGATGAAGGACATTACTAGCCCAGGACTAGATGCCAGTTTGACACTTTATCACCCAAGATGCTAACGAGTCAAATAAGTTAAAACCTCAGTTACCCTAATCATAGTTTGGGTCAGCAGCCCTACACACTTCATTACACAACGTAACTAAGATCAGTCTTTTTATATGCCTTTGATATGCATTGACCTTTAAATCTTGTCTAACCACAGTTTAACCTCAATAATCCTTAAACCTCACTTGAAAGGTGCCAACCATAAAATAAATCGAAACTCAGAGTGGGTACATTGAAAGAGTCTGCATGGGGTATAACAAGTTTCATGCTAGGCAAAGACCAAACACCTATAACACATAACAGATGTCGGTTAGCGGAGCTGTTTGCATCTGCCCAGGCATTTTCACCCCATTGTCATTATGTCAACAGTACAGCCGCTATCATTGTTCTCCTGTCAACAGCACCAGCATTATCCCCTCACTAAACAGTCAACCAGTAATCACTGCGTTAGCGTACGACTTAAAAAACAAACCCAAAAACAAAAAGGACAAGAGGTTTTGTGTCAGCGAGTGACAGTTTCCCCATAGAAACGGTTTCCAAACACAACCCACGCTTGGTAATCCTGGGCTGTTGAGCCTGCCGACAGCTCACATGATCACTACTGGCAGGCAGGGAAGGGTTAGGTGACTGACGGGACACTCCCCACCAGTCAGGAGGGCAATCAAATCAATCTAACTGCTCAGGGCCGCTCAAGAGAAAAGCCTACGCTGTAAGAGACTCAAGGCTTGTTGGGGAACCGTCTAAGATTAGCCCCATGCAGTGCCCAGGAAAATAGTAGATGGCTTCCACACACTGAAATCTCACACAACTAAGACACATTTGTCAGAAGCAGGTCAGAGGAAGCCCAACTCATTTTTGGCTTGATGCAGGAAGGTTCAGGAAGGTTTGAGGTTCCCCTCTACACAGTTCGCAAAAGATGCTTGACAGGGCATAGGTTTGGCATCCTTGTTAACCTCAAATGAAAACATGACCCCTGTGAAGATGGCGCAGCAACTTTGCAGGTTATTGAATGGCCCCATAATAATAGAGCCAATGATCTGCTGCGGATGCAAGGGTTATTCAATTGCATACCTCACAATCTAACCCAAAACTACTTACATGCACTATGATGCTAAATGTTACTCACTTATTCAACTGGATATTTACCTTGCTTAAGGGTACAAGGGCCCCCCAGGGACTCCAACCTTCTGGTCAAAAGTCCACTGGCTTAGCCCTCAGCAACCTAGCAGGTTGTCTCCCATGACACACACGTCACTGTAAGTTCAGTTTTTTTGTGTGTGACATGTAGACCGTAAGACCCTTTTTTAGCCCATTGCCTCAACGATGCATGCCGTTATTATTCTAACCCAAGAAAACCACACACACAACCCATCTTTGCCAACAGCATGCCAACCATAAAACATGATCGGCAAGAGGCTGCCCGAACAATTATTCCCCAGGAAACTGGTGTACCTGGCATGGTATGAGAAAACCCCTTACACATCCTGCTGCATGGAACGCTGCATACGGCAGACTGCCGCCGCAGCCCTTTCTTATAAAAAGCAGAACCCTATCTGCGCAAACACGCACGCAGGCTCCTCACCCCCCTCCCCACTTTTACGCTGTGACAGAGGCCGGGTATTTGCGGTTTATTTTTCCATGCTGCATCGCCATGGCGGCGTGCCAAGCCCGGAGCGAAGGAATCTGTGCTATTCCAACGGCCTATCAGGAACTGGCATGTTTACTGGCTGTAGCCTCCCACTCGGCTGCCAAAGCACGTGCTTATTCAAGCCAACGGAGGATCAGGAACTCGCCGAGTCAAGACCGGGCTCAGGCCACAAACTGAGATCAACTCTCACTTACTGCGCAGCAACAAATGCTTCAAAACGTCCGATCCACGATTACAGAGGTCAAAATGGTACATGAATAGACATTGTGAATATTCCTGGAGAAAAAACTATCGGTCTTGAATAAGATTTCAAATGTTTTTGAGGTCATTTACCTCAGTTTTGAGTGACGTACCAAGAAGGGGGCCATCTGTCCAGCAGGAGCTTGCCCTGATGAAATGTCCCTGGACACTACAGCATAGACTGTGATACAAATCATTACTGCAATTCCACAATCATGCGTAAGTGGGGCTTCCCAGTGCGTGCCAAGAAATAGGTTATTAACTCAGGAATGAAGCTCCAGGACAAAAGCCTCGTTGCTAACCAACTTTAACCTTCAACACGCACACAGTCCCACCCAAAACAGAAAATTATTTTATTTCTAAGAAAAAGTTCGTTCTATTTTGTGGAAAAGCGTAACTGACTCATAATTAATGTACATTTTCATAAACAAATTTTTTAAAACCATCTTAACACCTATATTTTTAATGAAGGATCATTGATATAAATAGAACGTAATTCGTAAATGTATGAACTTTTTAAAAAACAGAATTCCTGTTAAGAACAGAAGTGAGAAAATATCAAGATACGCAGTCAATGACACGCTACAAACGTCATAGATGTTAGCCTGCTGATGTCACTTACCATCTGCAGAACACTAAAGGTAGTTGACAAGTTACTGCCCATAGCAATAACTGCTCCTGGCTTCACAGGACCCGGACAAAAAACCCTAGGGTTTCCTAGGCCCAGAAAGTGCCGATTAGCCTGTTTGGAGCCCCCCAAAAAGAGTGAAAATGAAACTGGCAAGCACAACAGTACGAATGTGGCGAATGTCTTAAAGCATAAGGGAGAAATTCAGGGTACATTGTTCTTTTGTGTATCTATAACAGGTTTGTCCTAATAAGGTGTGCTCTGGGAACTCCTTATCTTAACCTATATCTCCGTGGCAATTTACCATGACTGGAAAAGACAGTAGGTTCTTGGATAAACCAGAATGAACTTGACAGAAGCCATTCTCTAAAGGGGGACATCTGAAACGCATCCTTCAGAAAGGGGTCTTTGTCCATTGTCTCCCTCCGTTGACTTTGGGAGGCCTACTTATCTCACCTTCGCGGTTTTGGCTATAAAAAACAAAACAAAAAACAACCCAGGGCCCATTTTACACACCCTTCTGTCCTCAGATTGCTTTTCATTAACTCTCCTATACTTATGTAATGTGTGTAGATTTGGGCTCTTTTCCACAGAACTAACACCGCCCCCTCGCACACACGCGGCTTTGTTTACTCGTCCCCTTGACTACTGAAATCCTCTACTCGAGTCGTTTCTTTGGTTGGTTTTAAAGGCTGCCGTGTCCTCACTTTCCCCCCTCGTGCCGCTCTATTGCTCAATTTCTTTCATTGATGGATTTGCATCCAATCCCTTCTTTCTTAGCACTGCATTAATCACTCTGATCCACCTAATCCGCTACCGGTGATCTACCTACCTATCATTACAATCTCACACCCCCCCCCACAATCTCTAAACATTTACCACCGATTAACCCTGAATCATGGAGCAAACTGCTCACTGACATGAGCAATCTTCTCCACACCTTTCCATGTCATAGAAAGACAGACCACTTAACATACATCTAAAACAAAGGCAGGAGGAACAGCATTTCACTTGCACTAATTTTCTTAGCATCTATGCCCCCTTTACAGTCTTCAGGTTACTTATCTCTAAAAGGAAATAACACTTTTGCTATTTAAACTGAAATAGTTTATACTGCCCGTGTTCTTATTTATCTTGGATTATGTTTTATCAAATGTGGCAATATGCTTGAGATTTTCATGGGTCTCACGTTTGGTACTGTATTCATATATATATTAATGTATAGTACGTTGTGGCAATTCCCTATTTGTTATATCAGACTAACGAATAGGGAATATTCAACCGGTCTGCCCACATGATTTACAGGAAGCAGGCCACGTGTCTCCTGGTGGGCGTTAATAACCAGATCTGTGACTCCAGCATCGTAATCCCAGTGAGGAGAACGCTGGGAAATGACGGTGATCGGTGAGTCATCCGCGGCGGATGCCGTCTTCGACCCAGTCGCCGGGCAGACTGCCCAACACAGCGCGATGGAGTCGCCAGTGACTTGCTTGTCAGAGGTCTGCTGAACGTGACCCTGCTCGAGGGCAGACGGGCCGCTATGGTAAACTATAGTAATCTTTTAACAGGCCGCTACTCAAGTTGACATATATGTAAACTGTAAAAATAGCAAGCTTCGCTCTAAAAAGTTGGATAATTAAAATCTAAAGTCCAAATGGCATCTGTACTAAATCAGTAACATGCCCATTTATACTTTTAGTATAATGTGATTGGGGCATTAAAATAAATGGAAGAGTTCACACAGTGACAGTTGGGTGGCCACATAGGGCGTTGCCTAGTTCGTTGTATTTATAATAGCCATTTTGCTACCAGAAGTGCTTGTAACATGCCATTAGATGAATAACGATTCCTAGCTGTGTTAACAGAGATTAATATAATCTAGTAAAAATCAGAACAGACAATTAAAATAGACTCCCTGTATTTTTAAAGTCCATATGTTATATTTAGCTATGCTACAGATATGGTAATAAACAGGCTAGTTATAGGGTTCAGCACCATTGCTATTCACGTTAAGCACATTGCAAAGACAGCTACAAAGTTTTCAGATACCCCCTGTCTGGTGTCTGAACACCTGAAGCTGTTTGTCAGTGCTGTCAGCGCCAGGGAACATACTGCTGTGTTAAACTACCTTTTTAATTATAACCTTCTATTTTTCCTTCTTTTAAAAAATTGTGTCAGACATCCTGCACAGGATTCACTGAAAGTATTGGGAAATGAATGGCTCATGTATCACACAGACACTGCATTCTTTGGTAGCTTTTCACAAAAGTCTTGGTAAAGGTCAGATTGACACCATGTTGGCAGACTGATAACCAGCAGGGTAACAGCGCTATTTTGTACAGCTGTGAAATTCCACAGGGAACCGTGCTTAAAACAAAAACATTGAATTACAATGAACGGAGGCGGCGGAGTAAGTAGCTTGGAGTAGCCTGAAATGGTAATGACCTGCGTGCTTTTACTGTAACATTTCCCGTTCCCCTGCCTGGATTAGCATGTCCGGTATCTTTACGTCTGTAAAGAAACCCTCTCTTTGTTTTTCCGCATTGCAAACAATAAAGCAAACAGCGGCGTTGGCTGTATGAGGAGAGAAAGACCGAGCCAGCCAATAGTTACAAAGTACTTCACAGTTGTGTGACACGAGGCGGCTGCTTCAAACCATTTTTACGCAACCCCTTCAGATGTTTATTTTTGATAATGCTTTTAGAATTGTAGCTATGGCTACAGGTTATTTAAAAGTAATTTTAAATTGTCTACAAAATGATCAACGCCTTTTTTGGTATAACTGTATTTAAAAAAAACAAAAAAAACAAACAAATCAAACTTGAATCAAGTCATTTTTACAAAGGTGGACTGGCAAAATAAATGTGCAAATGGTAAGTACTGGTCAGAATGATACGGCATAGTCTAATGTGTAACACACCGACCTTTTCAACTGGGTAGTAAATATAAAAATTTGAAGCAGCAAGATTCTCAAATACGCTCTAACGGCTCTGATGTACCAGCATAGCTCTGTGACACATACTAATAATTCTTCTTTAAATCAATCCAAGAACTTTTGAGTGGATGTATGCGAATAGGTATATGGACTGTTGAAGACAGTTTTGCAGGTAAATTAAAACAGCAACTCGGTATCCAACAGTGCTTGAATGTTACCTGTTTTTTCTACCAGACAGCACTCATTGTTCAAATTCTTCAAGTGGAAACCAGGCACTTGTATACGACTCTCACCGAGACTAAGATATTTAAAGTGCGATGATATCATTGCCTAATGAATGCGTGTACAAGCTCACCTTCAGGACGAAAATGACATATCATTTAAAGAAACAAAATGTGTCCGGCAGGTTATACGTTTACGGATGGTTTAGCAATTAGAAAAGGATAAAAAGAAAAGGTTTTGGAACACTTCAAATTTCTATTTTAAATCTTTCAGACAGATTGCATAAGAAATTAACTGTTCTGAATGGTCAAAAGACCTAAATCGCACCATACAAAGGATCATTATACGTACAGAATATTAGCCATTGCAAAACTTTATTATACTGCCTGCTGTAAAGCTGCTGTGTAATCTGTAACAATACCTTATTTGAGTTACCAATTGAGTAATGCATTGCCAAGAAAGCTTACAAAATCCTAAGCTACTTGAAAAGGTGTATTTTGGCTAACAGACAAGTTTTACTACATAGTTAAAGCCAGAGGGAGACTGGATTTTAAAAAAATTGCATAACCTTCTTACAAAGACCATTTAAAAAGCCAAAACGGTCTTGTAGTTGCAAAACGCACTCCGTAATCTTGCAAAAAGAACCTGTGCTTGTGTGGCACATCGCTTGACACATGGCAATACTACTGCAGTGGGAAGTGGTGGGAGGCAGAGGCGCACCATCACCTCACACCCAAGCACTGGCTTTCCAGTTTCAGCACAACAATAAACTGATTGGCTCCTTTACGGGTCCAAATCCAGCAATCCATCCTAGTGAAACCGTGGTTACTGTGAAAAGGGTGGCCATTACTGTGTATAAGCAATAGCGAGTATGTAGATATGGCTGAGGAATGTTGATAAAGGGCATGTGCACGAAGGCTAAAAGATACAATAGGAACCGGAATACGCCAGTTGTAGTTATCCACACATCATGTTGACTAAAATGTCACCCTGAGTTAGTTAAAACTACCTCTAGTGAGGGACCTTAACGTCTACTGAGCAGTAAAAAAGTAGGGTGGTTTACCAAGGTGACACTGATCTTCAGCAAGTGGGGACAAATGTACGCTCTCTCAATATTGGACCCTCAATAAATCCAAGCCAATGCTAACACCACAATGTGCAACAATGTGACATTTCTTACAACACGGGTGTCCATATAGGCCATTTATTTCTATGCACAGTTTATGAATAAAAAAATGCATACAAGTTCCTTATACTTTAACAAGGAGGAATACGGGTGTTGAATTTTTATTTTCGGGGAGGAAGACGCCTAATATAAGGTACTAAACCTATAGTTTTTGCATTTTTCATGGGATGATAGCAAATAAAAGCTTTATCCATAATTAACAAGGAATCATTTATGACTGTTCCGAAAATGACATACTTACACAGCTGTCTATTCATTACAAAATATCGATGACCACAACTGCCCCCCACATCATACATGTATTCCCAAATTATAAAATTATAACATTGAAAATCGACAGATCTTCCTTAACTAACGGGTACTAAGTGAGACGTACCTGGCCTGTGGCCCGATAGCTTGTCACGAATTTATTTTTAAAAACAAGTATCTGACAACATCTGAGAAACGATAGAACAATTATACTCCATTATAGTTTCGGAACCTTTTATTTGCCATCCCAGCACACAAAAAAATAAAGACAGATAGAACAGTCATTCATGGCGTTTCAACAACCATCTTCCTACAAAAAAATACACCTAACACAGTACTTCTAAGTGTGAATGTGACATTCAATATAATAAACAAACCCATGGAAAACCAGAGTTATCTTCTGCCTGAAAACGTTTTAAAACGCGTTTTGTTTTTTTCATACCTATGCCTATTCTAAATGCTTTTTCATTAATTTTTTCCACCTATTGAACACTACATGTATTGCGCTGAATCATCCTTTTAGCATGAACCATCATGTCTGTACGTTTTCTTGAAAAGGGACCTTTTCAGGGTTGAGAGACAACGCGCAGAGCTAAACTCCAAATAACAATAGTTATGTAGGTTTGATATTCAATTCTGAGCCTACAAAACCTCTCAGAAAGTGGCTACAGCCGTCCCATTCCACTTAACTGCATGAATATTGGCTTTATGTGGGTTCAATGGATTCCAATACTTGCTTGTTTTTAATCCAATGCATTGTTGCCCCGAGTTCACTTGGTCTTTTTCCCCACACCACTTCGTTTTATCACAAACCTTAAAATATTTTAAATAACTTTTTTCTAAATCCGGTGTGACAGTATAGCCGTTGGATATTAGGGACAATCTGAAATGAGAGATCCTTTTTCCTTAACGTTTATTACTGAATTAACTTAATTTACTTTAATTGTCCATCTTAAATGGTCCTATAAGCAAATTACCTGAGTTTTCAATAGCTAAGCACGGGGGAGGGGAGAGTGTCCTTCTTGTTTGGTCACCATCTCAATTTCGTTTGAACTTTAATTTGTCTGTCTAGGCAGAATTAGCCCTTTATACAGTTACTTCAGCTGAAACTTTGCCATTATAAGTTGCTACATGCCAGGAAGTGCCCCATTGAAGAGTAGACACTGGGAGTTGGAGTGATAATTTAGTACATTTTTTGCACATTTATAACGTTAAAAATACTGACCAGACAGGCATATTTGCCGTGTCTGATCACTCAATTCAAATCCCAAGAAAATGTGGTGTAGCAGACAGACACAGGGGGCTGGGGCAGGATGATGGTGGAGCCATCACAATGATTTATAAAAACTGACAGAGTGAAATGATCAAAATCAAAGAAATACACCAGAAGCAGAATCCCACACCGAATACAGAAACAATGGAATTAACAGGCAGGGTCATATGTTCCAAGACTAGAGCTATATCCATTGTATTCACATGAACCTGATCCAGGTGTGATTAGATGGGAAGTCTTGCAAGCTAACTCAAATTCCTTCAGAAATGAGATAGTCCACTATAACCATAACAAGTTTGTGTAGACACACCCATAGTATTTATGGAAAGGGTACAGGCGCTTTTGCCAGAGCTATCGAAAAAAATCGATCAAAATAACAAATTTAAAAAGGTGCATTACACGCAGAATTCCCCATAGAATCAAGAGCAGTTGGAGGTTGTTATTCCAAAGTTGTTATATTAACACTATCCAATGTCCTTAGGTGAGCCAATGCTGCATTAAGAGGTGTATCACAACAAAACGAACAAGTGAATACTTGAAATATACTCGTAAGACAATTTCAAACGCATAATTAGTTAAAATAAATCCATTCATTGTTTAATTAACATTCATTATAAGGAGGGCACATTTCAGACGTCCCTTAAAAAGCAAATCGAACGGCTATATCTTATCTGTCCACTGCGAAATAATAAAAAAAAATGCTCAAAAATAAATTGAGGTTTATATGAACTAGTAAACCAGCCAGCACCTTAACTCGTGATAAAGCATTTTTAAAAATTCAACTGTTTTAATTTAAAAGGTTATTGAAGCCGAATGACGCGAATTTTTTAAACAAAAATTTAAAAAACAATGGCTGTACCTCAACGTCTTCCCTCTCGTTAAAAAAGCTTTTAACAGATTTCGTTCGTGAGGCAAAAATCACATTTAGGGTATCAAACCAACGACCAATAAACCTAGGAAATTCAACACCGGTGAATTCAAGGTGACATTAACAATTTACTGACTGCCTTATCACAGCATTCGCCCTTATAGCTTGCGGGAAACTGACATCTTGGATTCACGAAACCAGATAAAAAACGAGCTAGGTAGCTACCTAATAAGAATATCAAGCTCACTACACAGACTCTGGCTCATCCCACTTAGGTGACGTCTCGTATTGATACTGTTCGTGGTGAACGGACTAGCCTGTAATTATTAACATAAAACCTACACTGTCTCATTGAAACTACTTTAAATACTTGTTGGCTAGCTTGCATCATGAGTGCTGTGCCGGTCAGTCGTACTGTAATGTTCCACCTTGCGCCAACTTCCTCCTGCAGCGTTCCATATGCGTGCATTGTTAAAAAATAGCTAGGTAGATAGCTACCGACCCGTATTCTTCCCCTTTTAGCCAGTTAGCATACGTTCTTTACTACGTTACCTGACATCTGCAAACGATATCGGCGTCCTGGGCCAGCAAGTCCACGACTTTACCTTTGCCTTCATCGCCCCACTGAGCACCGAGCACCACAGTCACTTTGTTACCAACTGTCCGACTGGCCACACGTGGACTCTTGCCGGTATCGTGGTCTCCTCCATTATGTCCCTCAGCCGATTCTATACTCCCACTCTCCGACATGACTATCTACTCTGCCTCCTTGTGTTCCTTCCTGGATGACTACCTAGTAACGTCCTCTCCGCAAGTGCGTAGCTAGCTATATTAATCAGACACGCCCATGAGCCTAAGGCCATATAAAGAAATGGTCAATCCCCTGATGCGGATTCTGCGAGCTCTCCAGTTCTAAGCGGCGGTGGTGTAAAGAATAGCAGGTTTGTTAGTCTAGCAACCAGGGCCATAGAACTGTCTACAAAACGATAAGAGGTTCTGGCTTAGATGCGTCACGTGATACAGAGGAAGTTAGACTCATGTTATTGCTGTGTATTTTTTTTTGATATTTATGTTTTTGAAAGTTTGTAGGTGAATAAATCCTTTAACACTTGTTGTAATAACGGTTCAAATTACCTCATTGGAACAAGCAGTATTATCGACATTTCATTCATTTGAACATTTCTGATCAGGTAACAATAATGTTTATGTTCGCCACTGCGTATCTAAGGACTGAAATGCAAAACAATTGAAAGCAGTGAAATGGGGGTGATCTACGTACTATATATAAAAGATCGTTGCAGCTGACAAATAGTTTAATCGTTTGAACTGAGGGGGCAACGGGTCGATCAAATAGTCTGAAGTAGCCTAGTTATTTTTTTTCTAGTCGAAATTTGAAATATAATATTTGCATACAGCTCATTAAGACAATTTGAACGAATACGGGATATAATTAATAAAATACCTGATGTTTTCACTTTTTGTTCAACTCGTTTAGTTATGCATGATGTTGATTTTATTGCTGTGATCCAGGCGAAGTTTACTCACGCGACAACAAAGCTCAAGTTCAATTATGTACAGATTTACATGTGAAATTAAGGCTAGGACCAATTTTGATAAACCATGAATAGCATTCCTTATCGGTTCCTTTTTTGTATCTTATATATTCTACTAATAACGAGAAAACAAACATTTAATACACTTGTGTGAAATGCAATTAGTTGCTTGCCAGTGTGGTCATTCATTATAGAAAATATAACGCAACGTAAACATGGTTAACTGTTCCTCGAGAACTGGAAAAAAAACCCTACCATTTCCCGCGAACAGCGGGGGTCCGTTGTATTTTGAACTACCCAACGCTCTAAGTCTTTTCTTTCCTTTACAAATCTATGTCGATTGTTGATTAATATCAATTACTTTGCGGCGGTCAGGAAAATTACTTTATGAGAGACGTGATAAATTTGGGTAATGGCATTACGCAAAGCTACAAACACGGCCTAGGAGTGACAATTTGTGTATGACGAAGCCAACAAGCGGATAGGAGTGAGCTAGCCTGGAAATTTGCTCAAGCTCTACTATGTGGCTTTTGCATAACAAAGTCAGCTTTGGAGTTTGGAGGTATATTTGTTCCATTCTGTATATATTTAGTTGAAGAGCATATACTTAAATAGTAAAAAAAAAAAAATAGTATTGTTTTTTTTTTGTAGTTACAAGAATATTTTGGAAAACGATAATCTTCTCACAGTTAGAAATGGGGTGAGAAGAAAAGGTAGATAGCTACAAGAATAAAGTTAATTTTTAAAGTGGATTACTGCAGTATTAGATACTTGGATCACCACGCTACCTACAAATTTGCTATTTATAAATATTAGAATATCTATATAGCTTTTAGTAATAAAGTTATAGCTTTAATATAAATGCTCCAAAACATTGCCCTTAGCAAAGAAATGTAAGGGTACTTCTGTCATGAGGTCTCAAAAAGAGTTATTATATACATTTTGTTCCATTGAGTTTCTGAAGTTAATTACTTTCTGGAATTCTGAAATAAATCCTCTTGGAACACAAAATCACTGTTTAGTTGCTCCTTAGATATGGTGATACTAACTAAACTTGCAGAATATACGTTATTTAAGTATTTATGCTGAACTAAATTGTAGTGGCCTACACTTCATGTGAAGCACATTAAACTAAGGCGCCCGATTAAATTTCTTGCCTCCATATTGCACATATTATCTAAAGCACATTGTAGAACAGGTTTTTAATACTCATACACTTCTTTGGATTACATTTCATCTTCTATTTCTCAAAGCATAAATAATACCGAAGTTATGGCATTACTCAGCCAGTGATCTAATGTGGAAGTCATGTTAAGTTTTTTCTAGAGTACGACGGATCTGGATCTGGAATGTGAATACTCCTCTGACTGTAATGTGACTAAAAGGAAATTCAGATTAAAATGTGAATCTGCTAATCATAAAAAAAATAATACATTTATGATGACCATGTTAGTCTTGCTGATTGACCATTATAGAAAAGTGCACATCAATTATTACATGTTTTTAAATTATTTTACAAAATTATTACTTTTGTCTTTTAAAGTTGCTATGCAGTTCATCTATTTGTTAACAAGAGCATGTTCTTGTTATGGCGCATTAAACATGCGCTACTGTTAGTAGGCTTTAAATACTGTAGTTATGATTATCATACATACAGGAGAACAGTTGTCCCTTGACCTTGAACTATAATACTTTTGGCCACTAGATGGCTTTTCAAAATTCACAATTTTTTTTTACAAATTTCAGGTTTCGATTACGGGATTGTTTCTCCTCTTTTAGGTCTCCAAAATCTGTTATAAAATGTAAATCGCGTGGTTTTCACAAAATCAAACCATTGATTTCTGTGAGTGTCAGTGTATTCATTTCACAATAGCATTCTGTAGAATATTTATTTTGTGTGCAGCGTCATCTTTTAAAAATGTCATAGAAGCCTTATGGCAGTGATACTCAATTCGATCCAATTTAGGAATTTTCTGACGGGGGCCGGGCCGTGCACAAAAGGTTGACAAAAAAATAGAAACTCACAACACGTATAATAACTTAAACTGCAAAGATATATATCAGTTGCAAACTCAGTACAGTATTAGTGTCTATAATTTAATTAAGTTTAATAAATTGTAAATAGAATTACATTCTTGCCTGTGTTTGTGTCGATCTAATGGGAGAGGTGGCATCGCCATTCTCTGGCAAGCTCTGTGAAGACTGGTTTGTGGGAGGTTAGGGCAAGGCGCGTGCACTGATGGAGAGGCTCATTTGTGAGGCGACTGTGGTGTTGGTTTTTTATAATGTTCATAGATGATAACCCTGATTCACACAGGTACGTCGATCCAAACATCATTAAAAGAAAGATGGCTAAGTTCTGGCTTTTCTGGAATTGGTCAGCACATTGAGTCCAGAAATCACAAGGTCCCCCTTTTTCTGAATTTTACTTTCAAGACGTCTGAACTCTGTCCAACAGACATTGGACAACAGATATTGGAGAGGGATCGATGTTATGGACCGATGAATCGAAGTTTGAAGTTTTTGCCTCTAACAGGACAATGTATGTGAGACGAAGGGTGAACGAAAAGATGTTGGAGGAATTCTTAACACCATCAGTTAAGCATGGTGAAGGAAATGTAATGGTATGGTGGTGCTTTGGTGCTGGAAAAGTTGGAGATTTATACAGAGTGCAAAGAACCCTAAACAACGTAGGATATAATTCCATTCTCCAACGCCGTGCCATCCCCTGTGGGGTGAAATATCACCTGAGTATCTGGACAAACTGACAGCAAGAATGCCAAGGATCTGCAAAGCTGTCATTGCTGCACGTGGAGGACTTTTTGATGAGAACTCTTTGAAGTAGTTTAAGGAGTTCTTAACATTATTTTCAAATTGTAATAGTAATTTTTCACGTTATTAATGTCCTGACTATACATTGTAATCAGTTGAATGCCACTTTGTAGAATACCTTACCTAGGTTAACAGTATATTTCAAAGAGAAATATGTTTTTATCTCATACTGACATTTTGAGTGAAGTGTGTTTGTTATTGTTTCATATTATGTTTCATATTATAAGGTCTATACGTCATGAAGCTTGATAATATAAAATATATACCTTTCCTTACAGTTACAGTCGATATTCATCAGAAATTCATCACACACACACACACACACTTTACTAAATTGTTTATGTCTTTTGTAAAAAATATAATATATTTTATGGACAGTACTATACATGGTATATAAATCTATTTTTCCAAAAAAACTCAAATTTTAAGCTGTTGAATCCATTTAAACCTTTTTGGTACCCATTCAAGACAGAAATATCTCGAAATGTCTCGTCCTTCTGAATTACATTCTGCTTTTGCGTTTTGATGTTTCAGCAATTACGTCGTATCAGCAAGCACTTTGTCAATTTGGGACAAATTGGAGGAGTGACGCGAACCGGACACTGATGAAGTTGGATGACCAAAGGGCCGAGAGTGGTGTGAGGGGTCTGAAGTTTAGGCAAAGCTGCGTAGATTATTTTCCACTACAGGTAAGCATGTTTTGCTTTGTATTGATTGCCTTAAACTTGTATTGATTGCAGTAGCCAAGTAATTATTTTGCTTGGATGGCTTTGGACTCAACTGTACATTTACTTTGTATTTATGTCCTATCATGATGGTAAAAACAGAGAAGTGCAATTAAATCATGGTCGTGGAATGACTTTCGATATACTAGTCGAAGAATTCAATGTGGAATAGTTCTGTAATGATTTAGAATAATGACATGAGCTGAATTTTAACTGGGGCACGTCATTAGCCGATTGTGACCGGAGCTATCCACAAACTGCCTTAGACACAAGAGGCCTGAGTGTCTTGATTCAGACAGTAAAAGGTTCTGGCGGTTCCGTCCATGACTACGTTTTTCCAGTCTGCATCACATGAAACCGTTAATCGTTAATGCTGCTATTTACATTGTTCAGAATAACTTTTAAAGCCATGTATGTTGTTTTTGTTTGCTCTTCCAGACATTCTTGATTCATTAGAAAAATAACTTTGCTGATCCAAAGGTCTTCACCAAAGGTCATCTGATGTAAATAGTTTAATTTCCTCTATTTGTAAATCAAGTTCATGTGAATTTTATGCACCAACCTTCTATAGTTTGCGTCTCCAAGGTAACAGACTTTTCATTAATAGCATATCAAAATTGGGAGCTGCATTGTGGACCCCAGATCACAGCTGTAGTGCTTGGCTTTAGATCTAACTACACAATTGACTAGTGTGCTTGTAATCGATCCGGTAGCCTCCAGACAAATGGCATTATCACTCTGGAGCTGATACCAAACCAATTTGGGAACGCCTGCCAACTCCAGAATAGTCGGATAGTAGCACAGAGCCTTCTGGCAGCTTTTTAAAAGTACTGTTCTATGTTTGAAAGAATTAATACATAAAAAAAAACTTGTTTATGATCTTAGCTGTATTTATTACATCACATGCTTTGTTGAAGACTTTGCTTAAGAACTTTAAGCCACAGATGTCTGACTAATACTGACGACGCTGCAATTTATAACACCACATTATAACAAAGAATGCAAACCTTTGATTAAACAAACTGGTAAAATAAGCATGTATACAATGCGTGGGCAATACATTTTATGCTTACATAAATATGTAGTGTATAGTGCCATGTTTGTTTAGGCAGTTTTTTGGTGTAACATTGTACCATCGGTATTCCTATAAAGGATAGATGAACCTAATCAAATGTTAATCAAAATTTTCGTGCTGTGAGTAGATATCCCACATTCGTATCTGCTCCCCACCAATAAGGCATATCCGTGTTTCCAAGTAAGTAGAAACAACTTTTACCAGCAGAATAAAATACCTCTCATAAAGATTAGCTGATGTTAGCTAATTATGTTTAATTGTACATATATTGAAGGCCAGCAATGCATTTTAGGAGAAATTTAACAGAAATCATTCTGTTGTTCATTAAATAGCAGTATGTGACATGGGATTAAACCTGGTTGATGTATTAGTTCTTTAAATTTACTATTTCTAAATTTACCTAAGTTATTTTATCATGAATTATTACACAACTGTTTATCATATGGATTTTAAATGAATTTATTTCAATTTATTTTCGATTATTCCGTAATTTATTTCAGGCTGTGGGGAATGCGTTACGATAACTACACTATTGCAAGGTGACAATGTTTGTAGCTATGCTTTCTTTCCAACTACATGGTCTTAAACCATTTATTTCAATTATAAAAACTGTTTTAATTGTAGGTCCACGCTCAGGAATTCACAAAAGGAAGATCTGGTATGTTGTGTAGCAGGGAAATGTGCTCTGCTCTTCAGAAGTTTCTGTGTGTACCTCTGAACTAATGAATTAAGATTCTAGAATGGAATCTTAAGAAAGAAGCATCTGATTCAGTTTTTTTGTTAAGCTCGTTGTTACTGCTTGTCTTCTGGTACTAGATTCTTTTCAATGTTGCAGGTGGTGGAGTATGACTGGAAAATATTTGGCTGCATGCTCAGAATGCATTACAAGACTGATTTCCTCCCTGAACTTGACCTGCAAGTGACAAGTTAGAAATAAAAGGCTTGACTTCCATTATATATAAAACAGTGTGACCCTAATGTGAAATGTGCACAATTTTCTGTATGCCCATGAAACATATTGGGACGTTTTCATTTATAAACATTGTATGAAGAGTCTTATATGTGTTCTACCTTCTCCTTTTGGGTCTAGCTATGATGGCAATACATTTGTGCGGAGTATAGATGTCAACTTCATAGTGAGGGAACAGTTCGGTCGGATTGACTATTCTTATAATGCAGCCATGTCAGGTATGTAATTTATTAAATCAACTGTAATCATTCTTAATGGAACATGGAACAAAATTATGTTTTAATCTTTTCCTGCTTTATATTGCTTTGTAAATGTTTCTGAAATCTTCAAAATAGTGATAGCTTGAAAAAGCTGTACATTTAGACAGGAGAAGATACATTTAGAAAATTACATTTAGTTTCTATGATACGTTTAGTCTCGGTGTTTATGTGTTAATGAGAGTGGGTTTGATAATGCAAACATGCCTGTCTCTTATAGTTTATGCTGACGGGGTTCTGTGTGGTCCTAAAGGTGGGCTTCTTGTGTGAGGCTCAAAGCTTGAAATCCATGTTGGCTGGGGGTAAAAGTCTGGAGGAGGCCTGGGAGCCGGAGGTACAGGCGAATCTAAAAAAATCTAGTCTTCACCAGAAGCTTCACTTTACTTGGTCATTGTGTCAGATGTGCTTCTTCAGGGTGACTTCAGGGTGTTTTGACTATTAGCAACTTAAACATGGTATTACCCATGGAACCTACTGAGTCCACTCAGGAGCAGTTTAAATTGAGTGCCTTGTAGTGTTAACACATACAAACTTTCTTTTAAATACACTTTAATCACTTTAATTTGATATTGTGATTTTCGAAAAAGAAATTCATTTAATTCAACATTTTCTACTTTGTTTCAAAAACTATAGTTTTTAACGTAAAGTTTTATACCCTGGAAACCATTACAATGCGTTATTTTATACTGACCTCTCTACGGGAGGTGCTTTGAGATTGTACCCGGAAAACTGGGAGATCTTGATCAGCCATATGAAATCACCAACAGAAGGACTTTCTTACCTTCTCCCACCTGGACAGCGCCATCTGCGTCTTCAACGTCAAGATTCTTGACCCAAACTACAGGTGATTATCTGCAATGATCCTGTATTTATCTGTGTGAGCTATGAACCACTTAAGCCCAGTTTACCCTTGTAATTAATGCCTGATAGTGTGGTGACAGTGTGAGTTCTCCTAGCTGGCTCAGTTTGTTTAGAGGAAGCTCCTCTCCACCAATCAGTGCTGAACTACTTCTGCAAGTTTTGTAGCACGCAGTGTAAAATTGAGACAGGTGGCTCGAAGTTATTGTTGTGGTGTGCAGTCACAAAAGATTTGAGAGCTGAGCGAAACCAAGATTTAGTTAACAGATTTTTAATTAACACATGAAGAAATAGAGTGGCACAAACAAAAAGGACATACACCACTGTTAAAAACAGAAGATCTTTGATATAACAAGAATAAGAGCGCTTTAATTGACCTGTTGTGTTACTGCCCAACATATCCATGTAGTATCCATGACCTACCACAAAGAGGCAGTGGAGAGTTGCTTGGTCATAGAGCACGGGGAATCATTTATAATGCAGCACTTCATTATCATACTGACTTTAGTTATTCCTTTCTTCCTTCCACCCAAATGCATAGTGCCAGTATTTTCTGACACCGTTAGTAGGTTTTTGTTGCAACCCTCTAAATAGTGTGAAAAGGACAAATGTCTATTTTGTGTTTTTACTATTGTTGATTAATTAAGCAAATGTATTACCAACTATCTGTAATATATACATGGTCTACAAAATCCGTTTATGGTCATTTCAGCAGAAATTTTTAATTTTTAATTTTTAAAATTATTTTAAGCTGCAAATACTGTATCTGTTCCCTTTTGACAAAGGTCAACATATCAAAACTGGTCTATAGTCATAACCTGAATATTGAATTCTCAAAATTGCTTCAGCAATTTTAATGTTATCTAGTCTCTTCGGCTTCTGTTCACAGATATAATATTTTGATGAAATACAGTTGTATGTTTTCAGTATGTTGTTGTTCTTAAGAATTTAAGTGATCATTTCTTTCCTAGTCAGTACATGAGAATTTCATTAAGTATCATAAATATTAGGGGAAACAGTCCTCTATTTAAAAAAATGAAAAATAAACTATCTGCAAGATTAAAATGAAAAGGGGACTTTTAACACGCATGGTCACTATTTGCATATTTTGCGTATTTGCAATCTATATTGAATACCAGGTGAGAATATGTTTTTGTCTCTCATTCAAGCTACAACAAACAACATAATGTAATAGAGGGTAAGGCCTCTTTTCCACTTTCATCATTGCGTCAGAATTTGAAACACCTCTGTCGTACTAACTGACAACAGTCAGGTTTATACAATGACACAACAAATTACATAAGCCTGGACAACTGAATGATCAGGTCTAAGAGCAGGTAGATTAAAATGCCCAAACTTCAGACACCAACAACCCGTGAAGACTGTATAACAAGATAATGCGTCTGTGCTAGTTAATAGAGCTTCAGTGATGAGTCATTTTGAAGAATTTGATAGGAATGATAGTGACATCAGTGGAAGTAGACATGTAAGGACATATTTTTTCGCTGTTTGACGATAAACTTAATAGGCAGTATTTTTAATGTTAAATATCTTAATTCCTCAGCGCACGGGAAACACGCTGCTTGTGTGCTACGGGGGATTTTATGAGTTGTGAATGGTAATTAAAGTATCATTTATTACAATTCAACTTTAGCATTACCGTTGTTAAGGTAACCGTTGTTTACAGGAAGTACCGCTATCTAACTGCATATGCGGCTCTGATCTTCACCTTTTTTTTCTCTCTGTATATTGGCCTTCAGTTACTGCAGATATGTGTCAGTTTTTTCAAAAATTAACAGAGGACAAATAAACAAAAAAAAATACTAGTTTTATTAAATAAAATACAAAATTGAAGTGATGGTCAATGTTCAATTATACAAATTTCCTGTACAAAGATTTTCTATTGATTTTTATTGAACGTAAGTTGGTTTGAGCTTGCTATTGGATGTAGATGTTTAGAAATGATCTAAATATATTATCAAATAATGGAAAGTAGATGGTTTAATAAAACTGATATTAACTGCATTTCTGTTTTTACTCTATAGCTTTTTGTGATTTGTTTTAAATTTGTTATTGAACACAGACGTCACAAGATTTTGAACCTTCAGAATGTGAATTATAAGTTATTGTAAAGATTCACTTCTATATTAAGTTGCAACTGACATATTTCATAATATGTCTTGAATGGCCCAGGTACATGGCAACATTTAGGTTGGGAATGAACAGACGTGTCCCAACAACTAGTAGCTAGTTGTAACTAGTAAACTGAACTAGTTCAAATTAATAATGTTAAGAATTTTACTTGTTAAACTGAATAAACAGTAAATGGATACTGTGTGCCTCTGTATAAATAATTGGTTAATTGGCTATGGTGTGGAATAATTAATGTGCAAATAATTATTGTTTCTAGTTCTTCTTACAATAATTTATTTATATTCCTTGCTAAATTTCATTTTTGTTTTTTTATTTTTGTTACTGTTTTTAATATTACTTGATTGTCTGGGCCGCTGGTGAAAGTGGAACATCTCTATATACTACCAGGTTACAATTTAAAATTACAATTACAAGTCCTTCCTGTGCAATGGTTAATGCAACCTCTTGGAAAATATGACGTGGGTAGGCCTCTGGGGTGTGATTATTCAGACAGATATAAGTCACTCTGGAGTTAACCAGTCCTGCAGTCTCTGTGACTCATACCAAGTGTGAGCAATGTTTACTTAAAAGATTCCATCATAGCTGGTAACACTACTAATAGAAAGTTTGCCAGGCTAGTCTCCCACACACACCATACCTGGAAAAAACTTGGTAAACTACTAAGTAAATGAACCAATGAAGAAATAACCAATGAATATTGAAGATAAAATAATGAAATAATGAAATAACTGAATAATGAAGATTGTGAAACACAATGTATTAATTTGATCCATTGGGCTTTGTTACAGCAACATAACTGTCACTAATGAATTCACTTCTAAAATGTTTTTAAATTATAAGAACAAAAACAATGGTACAGTGAAAACAATTTACATTAATTTCAATGCAACAAATCCCTTAAACTGTTTCTGACAATCCAGCTGCACGGTTTAGGCTGAAAACCACATCAATGCAAACTGATGGATTTGGAAATGCGCTTTGATGAAGATGATGATACAAAAGTTCACAGATTAGGTGAACGTCATCTTTCCATTTCCGGTTCTTTTTCCAGGAAAGATTGGTGGGAACCGGAAATTATGCACCTAAGACAAATATTGAGTGAAAGATCGGGGTTTTGTTAGTACATAGTGGTTTCCGTAGGAACCAGCAGCTGTAATAGGCTGACTAAACGATTGCCTATTTTCGGTTCAGGGTGACTGATCCAAGCCGCTTCATTATTGTGAAGCGCAGGAGCTGTTCCCGCTTGGAGGAAAAGTACGGATGAGTTGAACGTTTCCCCTCCTAATCTGGGTGATCTTCGATGAATCTTTAAAAATCGCAATTCTGGATGGCAGTATCAAGCGCAAAGCCTTTACTTTTTCTTAAACATCCTTTTTTTTTATTTTATTTTTTGCCCGTCTGAGGTATGTTAGCTAGGTCGCTAATATATGTGGCTACAAGTGAACGAGCTACTTCAAGTAACGTTGGCTAGCTAGCTACCTAGCCGGTTGTGTTTTGAATGTCTTTTCAGCTTTTTGGCCATTTTGTTAAATAAAACTCGGATGCGGGAATTTCGAGGAAAACTAGTTAGCCACAGGACGAAGGAGAGAGCGCAAATCCATTAGCTAACTAACGTTAGCTAATTAAAGTGGAGATAAGAAAAGAAATCGTTGGGCGTTTGTGCGGGGTCCAGCCTGTGTGTGTCAGCATCTGGGGACGGATAAATTCCTGATGGCAAACGAGCCGATCATTTTGAACGTATATGACATGGTAAGTATAAACTCGGCTAATGGTTTTATTTGAAATCTAAGACGAAATAGCTGGTTAAGATTAGCCGAACCCCAGACCCTTTTAATTATTTTTTTTTTCAAATATAAACTACACCTATGCACGCCGCATATGGTAGTTATTTATTTATTTGTTGGTTGGCATGTTATCTTCACCTGACAATAGTAATGAGTTTTTGTATGGTTTTAATGTAATTTAGGGTTTTATATATGCGGTTTTCCTGCAGCTCTATAATAGAAAAATATCCTAGGACGATGTGACCGCTTTGAGTGCATGGAGGTTACGTTTTACACTTACAAGTTTGACTTGTAATCATCATAATGTTGTGGAAAAGGCTTTAAAAGGTGATATTACTCTCACATTTCCGTAGTAAGTTGTCATCAGTGCTGTGTTATAAACGTGTACTGGACCGACACATTATAAAGTTGGCGCAAGGTTTGTGATTTAGGCCGCTGTAAAAAGTTGTTTGCCATATGATGAGCCTTTTGTTACTTTTCATTGTTTACTCGCCTTACCTATAATTTATTTGCAACCGTTTCCTTTTAAGCTCACTAATTTTAAACTCATGACAAGAATTTAACTTAGTAGAATTTAATTTAAGTCTTCACCTTCACCTCATAATGTATCACCCAATTATTTATATTTAATTTTCAGAAGGATTCCAACCTTGTTGTGGACTTGTGTGTTTTCCTTTGGTTGTATAAAAACTTTACTGAAGATGGAGTGGTCCCAATTGGTTTTCCCTCTGCACCCATTTTTGAACGGCATCATGGTTACAGGTTAAGTGACAGCCAGAGCTGATATCCTTTGAATCTTGGATCCTTTAAGAAAATGTGTTATACAGTATGGGCAAAGTTTAGTAAAGTGGTAGGCCTACATGACGTCTTTGCTATTCATCCTTCCAGTGGGGGGGGGGGGGGGGGGGGGCGGCGCCGGGGCGGCGGGGGGGGGGGGGGGGGGGGGGGGG
>JAOYSI010006192.1:0-82619 GCA_025775065.1 Hiodon alosoides | reverse complement strand
CACCTCCCCCACTTAGGCAGGCCTCCACCATCACCCCATAAATCAAGAAAAAGTGCCATTTGTACCTCCATTACACAGGAATGACAAGCCGACCTGATTGCGTCAAATCAGCCCGCATTGTGCCATTACACTTAGGAATGTCACGTCCATGATTGTTGATTTAACTATCAGTCACCTAAGCTGAGGTCTGCTGCCTCCTGCCAAATTAAACATGTTTCTCTGGCTGGTTATCAGCTCATTTCAGCAGTGGTCCAATCAATGTGCATTATTAGTTTTGTAACTGGCACATAAGATAAGACATTTGTGTGCGGGCACATGCATACACACGCCAGGAAACTTTTAATGGCCCCTTCTGTAAAGATCTTCTTCTAGGTTCACAAATACATCCAAAAGAGTGGGCATCATAACACTGGCCTTCCACAGAATTGGAATTTCTGCCAATAAACAGAGTCTTGGTGAGCATTAAAGAGAATGGGGCAACCTTGCTTGGGCCAGGTACCAGTTGTACCCATCTTTTCAATAAAATTGTGATGCTTTGTATGAGACTGAATATATTTAACACTACCTTGAATTGCATTTTTACTTCTTGAATCTATTCTTGAGATCTTTCTCAACAACGCAAACCCCACTACTATTATAGCTCACCTAAGGCCAATCCAAACCAGACACAGTGCCTGATTCATCTCCTGAATGTGTGACCAGTGAAGAAATTAACATTATTTTTTCAAAGGAACATTTAAAAAAAGAAATCACACAAAAAATGTGTTAAATGTCAAAATACAATTAACCTTGATAAATAATTTATTTGTCTCTGCTTGGTTGTTAAATTAAATTGTGGCTTGGTTGTCCTTGAGTTTTTCTACGTTTCACCTTTTAAAATAAAATTTTAAAATTCTCTCAAGGTACTTTGCTCCCCAGTGTATTCAGGTCAATTACCTCCGCAATTACCGGTCAATTACCTCCGGATTATTGAAATACACCTGTTATGACGCACGGGTTAAAAACTTCGTCATTTTCCTCAGTGCCGAAACTCAGAAATAGTATAGATAAGTGAAAATGGGCTTAATTGAATGGTTGATTAATGCAAAATGTTATACGTAATTGCAGTGTAACTTCCATTTTAATCACCTTGACATTTTGCTTGCCACTGCCAGCATCTTATTTTAGAAGGCGTGGGGGACCTAACATATTCATAAGCACTCGTGTAGCAAGCTAAACGGAACTAATAGAAATTATATTCAGTGAAGACCGGAGTTTCGCCCTACGAGTTCTCCTAAAGCTGTGAAATGGAAATGGAATTTCTAACGCTTTGAATCCCCGGTGGCTTATACACCACGAACAACACCGGCAATGCATTTCCTTTTATGTTTTTAATGAACTTTTCGTTTGTGGAAAATTAGATACCACTTCCGCAGTACGAACCATATCTGGGCGCAAGCAGTCTAAACAAATTTTGAATCGCCACGTCTTCCGTGATTGCTTAATTTAAGGATTCGATCAAACGGGCGTAATTAAAGAAATCTCCATTTGTGAAAGGATACTACCTTATTAATAAAAGCGTAGTACATGATATGACATAGGATATGTCCTAAAATCCATCACCACGAGCTCCAGGTGTATAGGTGGCCGCTTGGTTTTCGTGAGGCTTCAAAGAACAATGTGAACGCATGCATCAGCCGACTCCAGAACACCAGAAACATAAGCATAGCATGTCCGATAATTCGTTATTCATAATAATGCTGTCATAATTGGACCATACAAACCAGTCCTGGCAACACCGTCACCACGACCAATAAGAGAACAAAAGTTTCACTGATTCAGTCAGCGAGACCACTGTTCATCTCAGCCGCTACGCTCCAGGTAAAACTTGATACAACAGGGAAAAGGGAAAAGGCTTAGTGACGAATGTGGTTTTAGTTGATGCGACGGTGCCATCTGGTGGCCAATTATAAAACGGGTTGAAATTCACGTAGAAATAAAAGCGAGAAAAAAAAGATATCAGCAGTTATTAAATCTGATCACTCCACATGTAACCAACTACGGCTATAAGGATTCCTTCAGTTATACAGTATTCAATCTCAGATACATTTTACAAAGTGTTATGGTTTATTCTGGAACTGCTAACATGGGATAAGCCCGGTGCAGCCCAACAGACTATTTCATGAGTCGCAAACAATTCATTCTTACTATCTCTTGAATTTTTAAGTCTCTCCTGCCTGGATTCTCTTTTTAAAAATAGATCAAAGAATCACAGACATTAAAGGTGAACATTAAGTATATGAATGTGATCACAGACGATGACTACTCTCAGACATCTTCATTGCTATCGGAATTTTTAGCATTTCATTCGCACAGAATGTGAATGTCTTTATCTTAAATAATGAATTTGTAGCCAACGGAAGCCGCTGCCGAAAGAGGATGGGTTACATTAAGACGATCACGAAATATTTGGCTCAACCTAACCAACGCGAAAGGCGAACGGCAGCGCAAAAGTTTAGCTATGAAAATAAGATTAGTAGCTGGTAAACATTATGTTGATTTAAAAAAAAAAAAGCTCGCCTAATCTGACCGTTTTATTGGTTGTATAGATGAAAGTTTACCAACTACGCATTTTTTTTTATTGAGAATGGGGTAGTTTAAATTGTTTTCATTATAGCTCATTTTGAACCTATACTGTTTTTCTATGAAGATGCTAGCGGAATTATTCGGCATTTCAGGATATGCCTTAATAGATGAAAACATACCCATTTAAAACCACAATGAAAATCTTATTTCAAGCGCAATTGTCAACATAAAAGTAATAGCAATAGCAACATGTCATATTATAAATTAGTTGGTATATAATAAACAAAGCGGTGGGAAGTGGAATATAGACCGCGGGAACGACAGAATTTGCTGATACACTCCCTGCGCTTGCCGGCCCCCGTATATTCCAAATCAATTCCTGAATGTCACATTAGAATCGACGTTGTTAGGCAATGAAAAACACCGACTCGGCCTTTGAATTATATCATGGGATTGCATTTTTGACCAGAACTACAACGTGTTACACCGAGTGGCCTGTAGGATTCTTATTTTAACTTTGTTCTTTGTTTAAACAGACTATGTGCATATAGGTATGTTGTATTCTCAAATCCATGGGTTGCATCTTTTTTTACTGGTTGAAAAAATTATGTAGCAGCTTTTGAATAGTCGTAGGAAACCAATAGCTCGAGAGGCAAATCTGAAATCCAAATTAATCCAAATGAAAACGATGATTTGATTAGTAAGTTCCAATATTCTAATTAAAACAGCAATCAAGGCAAAACTTGTGTGCAACAATGTGAGTAGTTCAAGACGTATAGGCCTTCCCCGTCTCTCAAACACTTGCCAAACTGTCATGGGGGGACTGACAAGGAAGAGGAACCCAAGTGCAGAGATGCACAAAACCTGGAAACAGGCAGGGGTCGAAGGCGGCAAACAGGAGTGACCGACGAAATCCGTGAGTCGTGGTCGCTGAGGCAGGCAACAGGTCGATGATCGGGCAAACACAGAGAGGGCAATTCAAGAGGCGATGATCGGGAACCACAAGTCAACCAGGATCAGAAGGGAGTAGAGCTCGGGAATGCTCTAGAGAGTTAGATAAGACTGAGCATTGTAGTCACAGAAGGGTTTATATGCAGTGGAGAGGGAAGCGGGATACCAGTGTTGGAGATTCTGAACGAATGAGAAGAGGACAGGACGAACAAGTGCACACGGTGTTGTGGAATATTAATTGAATAATGAGATGACAGGAGCCGGAAGAAGTGACTGATAAGGAAGGGTGAGGGCGAACTGTGACAGTACCCCCCGTCCACGATCAGCCGCAGCCGAACCAGACCGGACACGGTGGGGACAGCCACCGAGCCGGGAACTTGGAACGCCTGGGAGCTGGGAATGCCTGGGACTTGGGGCTGGGAGCCGGGAACACCCGGGACTCAAAACTTGGAACACGGAAGCCGTGAAAAGCGTTGGGAGCTCCGCTGGGTCCATGTCGCAGGCTCAGTCTTCTGTCACAGGTGGACTGACAAGTAAGAGGAACCCAAGTGTGGTGCACAAAACCTGGAAACAGGCAGGGGTCGAAGCCGGCAAACAGGAGTGTCCGAGGAAATCCTTGAGTCGGGGTCGATGATTGGGCAAACAACAAAGAGAGGGCAATCCAAGAGGTGATTTTTCCACGGTTTTTATTTCCATGCCACGTCAGCATTGGAATACATACTGTTGCAACCCGGTACAGACGGGCGTTCTGTGTTCGTGGAGTCAGCCTGTCAATTAACCTGCTCTCTTCCAACCACAATAATGCATGGAATGTTAGTCTTTTGCATTGCTTGTTGTTGGTGGAGCAGCGCATGGGGGCTGTACCCGGTTGAGAATGTATTAGCTTTTCCGTGTGTTTTATCCTGTGTGTGTGAGTTTGGGTCTAAAAAGAGAGTTGTTAATTTCTCTCGATTAATATGCGGCCATCTCCGTAGGGGCTGCTGGGAGGTTAGAGGAAGTACTGTAAATAGTTAATTAAGTGTTTGTTAATTGTTATGAATTGATTATGTTCTGTGCCGTTGTGTACTGTTGCCTAATGTCTGCTGTTTCTGAACATTTGATTTGTCTTTGGTTTCCCCACCCTGAGTTGGAGTGTTTGGGCTCTGAATGGCCCCCTAGTGTTTTCACTGTGTTCAGGTAGTTCTTTCCTCTGCCCTATCTGCCTTTCTAAAGTCAGGACGTAAGTGCATGTGTGAAATAAAGAGCACGTTTTCTTTTCAGATGGTTTCTGACTCCTTGTTTTGAACCCAGAAGGGTTGGTAACAAACCATAACTGTTACATTGGTGTCAGAAATGGGAAACATGGATCATTCACCGAATGAAAGACTCTCCCAAGAGGAAGAGAACGGCACTGCCGAGTCAGCTGCAAGCGAGGCTAGAAGACCTGGAGAGGGAAACTGCCTCGCTCAGCCTCCAACTGCAGCAGGAGAGGCGCCACTCTTTCCCCAGAAGGACCAGCAGTGGGCATCCCTGGGGAGCAGGCTGGCTGGAAGGGGCCTGCCTGGATGTCTCCAGCAGAGGGCAGCACCAGACCAAGGTCCCAGAGGAACGACAGTGCCCGGACCCGCTCTGATGACCACAACTGAGAGTTACGATGGGTCGGTGGACTGGGAAACTTAACAGGCCCAATTCCAGCTGCCGGCATGGGCCGGGCGAGGACCCCAGAGGGGAAGGCGAGGCAGCTAGCCATGGCCTTGGATGGCAGAGCTTGACAGGCCCTACTGGATGTGCCAGAAGAACAAAGGCAAAACTTCGGAGGCCTCTTTGCAGCTCTGCAACGGCGATTCAGAGCCGGGGAACAAGCTATCGCCTTGCGCGAGAAGCTGACCGCATTGAAGAGGAAGCTGGCAGAGAAGCTCGGTCCTTTAGCCGCTGACACACGCTACATAGTCCAGCGGAGCTATCCAAGATTCCCGCCTTCAGTCGAAGCGGACTTCGCTCTCCAGGCTTTCCTCTGGGCGCTATTTCCAGAAGAGCCCCGCCGCTATGTGGGATTGGCAGCACCCACCACACTCGAGCAAGCCTTACAGCTGACGACCCATGCAGAAGGTTTCTGGCCCCACCAGATCGCAACCCAAGCAAGGCTCCACCATCTCTCTGCTACACCCCGGGGCTATCGCTATCCCAGGGGTGACATGGGAAGCGACCTTGCTGAACCTTAGGACCGTGATGGGAGAGAAGACGCAGATGTGGGTTGAAGTCGGCGGCTGGCGGTTCCAGCACAAGTTCTGCACCCCCTCGACGCATGGCTTGGGCAAAGAGAGCGGCTGCGGAGGCGAAGATCAAAGAGATGACCTGCTGCAGGGGTGATCGAGTCGTCTGACAGCCCGTGGTCAGCCCCGGCAGTGCTTGTAAAGTAAAAAGATGGCACCTGCCGATTCTGTGTCCACTACAAGAAATTGAACCAGGTCACCAGAAAAGACTCGTACCCGCTGCCACGGATCGATGACGCGCTGGACTACATCGCGGGCTCGGCCTGGTTCAGCTCCCTTAATCTCCGCAGCGGGTATTGGCAGGTGGAAGTGGCGCCAGTGGCTCGCCCTAAGACAGTTTTCTCCATAGGCCAGGGTTTGTGGCAGTTCACGGTTATGCCCTTTGGTCTGTGTAATGCACCCGCCACACCCCACCACATTTATACGCCTCATGGAGCGGGCGCTGTCTTCCTTTCCCCGGTCACAGTGCGTCCTGTACCTAGATGACCTCCTGGTACACGCCCCTGATTTCACCAGAGCTCTGGCTAATCTCCATCATGTCTTAGAGAGCATCCTCCAGTGGGACGACGCCTGCGACCCTATCCCAGGCTCCTGTGCTAGCCTATCCTGAACCCGGGTCACCCTTCGTCCTGGACACTGATGCTAGCAACACCGGGGTGGGTGCGGTCCTGTCCCAGGTCGGACCAGCCAGGGAGCGGGTGGTTGCCTATTACAGCCGGTCCCTCAGCCGTGCCGAAAGGAACTACTGTGTAACACGCCGAGCTCTTGGCCCTGGTCCTAGCCATACACTACTTCCGACCTTACCTGTACGGCACACAGTTCCGGCAGCGGATCGACTACGCCTCCCTCACCTGGCTCATAAACTTCCGGGAGTCAGAGGGCCAGCTAGCCCGCTGGTTGGAGGCCCTCCAGGATTATGATTTCCTCATCGAGCACCGGACGGGAGAGCGACATGGCAACGCGGACTCCCTGTCCTGCCACCCGTGCACTGACGACAGGTGCTGCCACAGCGCCAGGGCCGAAGAGAAGGCAGAGACTCGGGACGTGGCCGCCAGCAGGCTGAAGACCCAGATTGGACAGGTCCTTCAGTGGGTGAAAGGCGGTCACAGACCGGACCGGGTCATTCTCGCCCCTTACCTCCGCGGAGTCAAGGCTCTTTACGTGGCGTGGGGCACCGAGAAGATCGCGAAGGAGTCCTGTACAAGAGGTGGCACGCCCCCAGGCCCGAGCAACGGACCCCCAGCGGGACCCGATTACGTGTGGGAGCTCCAGCAGCAACTGCAATAAGCACATGCTTTGGACCGCACCCACCTCACTAGCGCGGGCATCCAGCAGAAACGCCATCATGACCAGCACAGCCGGGGTCCTGGATTCGTCGCTGGAGACCAAGTCTGGGTCTACAACCCCGCCGCGAGAAGGGACTGTCTCCGAAGGGACTGGGAGGGCCCCTGCAAGGTACTGGAAGTGGCGGGCACGGTGTGCTACTGGGTGCGACTACGGTGGCGACGCTGCACAGTGACCGCCTGGCCCCCTGCACTTCCGGTGGAGAGTGGCCCAGCCGTTGATCCAGAGGAATCGGGGACACCGAACGTCACGACCCCCGAGGAAAGAGGTTAGAGACGAGCTCCACGTCTCCCTGGCCGCCAGCGTCGACCCACACGGACATTAAAGAACTACAGTACGCCGATGTGTAAGAAATGTTTAACGAACAAAATTTTAAAAGGCTCGACTTTCTGTAATATTTAGGCTTTGTATAACCCTGAAAATTGACTTATTTCGTACGTTGTCCTGCTTTATCTTGACTAGTCGTGGATAATCCTCCTTAAATCGCAATGTTTTTTGCTGAGAAATGTGCCAATTTACGCTTTAGCAAACGAATAATTATACCACACTAAATGACATTTCTATTCAAGTAAGATTATCAACGCGTCAAACTGAAATAAACAGAATTTACCCGAGCATTAATCACACGATACCAGCCCATCCACACTTCGGGCTTCTTGGGCGAGTTACAAAATTAACCAAAATAATCATTTGAAAAGTCATCACTTTCTAATAGCCGCACCAAACGCATTTCAGAACACATATTTAGAAGGGCAGAGGCAACTTTTACACTGCCAAATTACACCTCCTTTAAAAAAAACAAACTTCTTTATTGCCATTTCACTAAAGATTATACACTTTTAACTCTTAACAACAATTAAGACTACTTCCATTCGAAATAAATACAAAACAATGCATTAAGATCCTACAGTATACAAGAAAAATTGGAACATAGGTAAAACCATGTTTTAATAAGCAGCTCTTAGTAATGCAAATTTTATTTACAAAACATTTATTACTTCATGCCATGCGTCATGATTCTGAAACAGAATCAGTGTTTTCAAGTTTAACAAGAACTTCATAAAATGGAAAGGTAAGTGAGCCAACAGTTTAGAAGGTCAAAGATTCAGACATTTTTATGACGAACAATTCTACAACCCAGAAAAAAAGGACAGGTTAAGTCATACATATTACAGCAAACTGCACACTAAAACCCTAGAAGGATGTTTAAATGCTAGAGAGGGTAGGAAGCTAGGAGTATTTACAAATAATTCTGCCACAATACTTAACCCAAAAAAGTAGTACGCATATTATACAACGAGACTTTTTATACACGCGAGGGAAGGGGCTAGGCGGAACGGGTTTATTGGCGGTTACTCTTTATTCTCTCCAGCCTCTTCTTGAGGTCATCGAGGTTGGTGGCAGGGGAGGAGGAACGGGAGGGGCTGTGAGAGTGGGACTGCTCCTGGTGGTAGAGCTCCCGAGACTCCTTCAGCTGGGACAGCTTGCTGTGCAGCATGTCCGTGGAGGAGGCCACCGAGGGCTTGGAGAGCAAGGAGGTCAACGGAGGCCTGTCCTCGTCCTCTTGCTGCTGCTGGTGCTGAGCGATGAAATCACCCCAATATGTTATCGCACGCACACACACACACACACACACACAGTTGGCTACCTCAACGCTTTTTTTTTTTTTTTTTAGCTAAAACGATAACATGTTAAATGATTTTTTTGTTGGCCAGACACTGAAATGTTTACCATGGTTATGTGTTCCTTAAGCAAACGTGGTTTATAAGGATAATTTCCCCAAAAATTTGTAATGGGGAATTAGTGAATATTATGGATTCACTTTCACTGGTTTATCTAGTTTCTCCCACCCCTGAATGAAATATAAGCTCAACATTGCTTAATTACTATGTAGCATGCAGGCTGAAATATAAAGTTAATGCCTAGGGACAATCATTGAAATCTCAATTATGAGGCACTCAAATGGCTACTTTAATAATCTGTGATGCTTCAGACCACTTATAGCTAGGACTTGCTTGCATTTATAAACTCGCTATACACACACAAAAATATATTTTAGTTCCATCTATACAACTAATGTAGCACAAATGCTATCCAGGCAATTAGACTCAAAGCCTAGGAGTTGAACGACTACAAGCTGCAAGAGAGAAACTCAATACCTTTGTGTTGTTTTCCAATCCGTGGCGTTGCCTGAGTATTTTCAACCTTTCGTAGTACACAGCAGGCTTCAGTTCTTCCCCGTTGGTATTGAGTGGCACAGTGCTGGAGCTCGGAGCATACTCTGTACTGTGCTGCGGAATTACTGTGGAGGACGGGAGTAATCAAACAATCAGAAATGCCTAATCTGAGTAATTAATTCCAAAAAAATCCAATTTTCCTCCTACAAATTGCAATTTATAGTGCAGCAAGTCCTTCGACCCCACACTGTTCCTGACTTGTTCAAGTGACGATCTTGCTTGAGATCATTCCAAGGATAGGAAATCGGTTTGTAGAAAAGCTTAAAAACAAAAACAAGCAGTGGTCACCACGTAAAGGCCAATATCAATACTGTTTAAAAATATAACGTAACAAAAAAGTTTGGTTCAATTGAACGCATCGCTAATAAAAATTTGTGAGTAAATGAAACATATTTCCACTACTTCCCAGACTACCGTTTCATTGAACCAGCTTTGCACAATTGTTTCTGGAAGATTTATTTATTTATTTTTATTTTTTACACAGAGCTGAAATAAGTCTTGATATTATCCGTCACAGCAATTTGTGCCAACACAAAATGTCAAATGTAAAAAATCTTGGGAAATCAAATCCCCACGTAGTACTCTAGTGCTCTTACTGGACACGGTTTGTCACACCATGCATGCCAGTTCACAGGAGGTCACTCCAGAGACTGTGGCTCAACTCTGCGGTTGTTTCTCAATGAGAGGTTAGGAACCTTGGTATTGAACTATGCCTGCATAGGGTACATGTATAAATGGCCGAAGGGAAGGGACCGCGATACTGCTGCCATCAGACCCAGAAGTTTCTCTGGAACATCACTAGCACTAAAAGTGATGGGAAAGCTACAGGTGATGCTACGCAGTTGTATGAGGGTACAGAGCATGTCCCAGGTAGCTGGCGGATTGCATGGTTCACTCCAAGGCCACGCTCTCCAGGGCCAACATGATGCTACGGTGAAACAGAGGGGACATTCAGGCCCAGTCTGGAGAGGGCAACGCAAGTTTCCTAGCAGACATAAGACAACTATCCAGCTAGCTAGTAAACAATCACTGCACAAACCTTTTCTTTAAAGAGTGACCACGAAATAATTTTTGTACTTTTACTCTATTCCAGGAACTCAAACTGCAGAAAGCGAGATACTTTTATTGCTCAAGTCTGTGCACTGGAATAAATAGATGCGCTATGGCCATCAGATTTTTATATTGTGGTCACATGACACCTACTGCTCACTTTAATTGGCTTAATTGCTCAGATATTTCTGGGTTCTAGAGAAAAATAAACCAATCGTGATGATTCATATTTAAAAGGGAAATTCACCTTTGAACTGAAGATGGCAGAACTTTCTACATTGTCACGTAGATAAGACCATCTTGCATTTAACATACATATACACATATATATATATATATATATATATATATATATATATATATAAAAAAAAATAGTTCAGGCAAGAAGAGCTGTGAAAATGGCACTGTGTGTCTGAGTGCAAGACCTTTCCTACAGGCCAGGGCAGCAGCAGCAGCAGTAGTAGTAGTAGTAGTACCGGGGTTGGGGGGCTGGGTCCTGCCTTTGCCCTCCCGCTCAGACTCGATCATGCGCAAGCCTCGCTCCACGTAGCTCTGGAAGAACTGGGAGGTGTTCCTCAGGAAAGGCTCCACATCTGCATCAGAGTACTTCTGTTTGTACTCGTACAGCTCCGTGAGTCCCTGTTCATGCAAGAAGTTTCAAGCACCAGGGTAAATGGCCAATAGGCACACCACACATTTGCTCAGATAATTGTGAAAATGGTTCACCTCCTTTGTGTTTTCCTTGGACCCAATCTTTTTGAAGATCTCGGACAGGATACCACTTCCCTTAGCCTTCGACATCTTCTCTTCCTAAAAGCAATAGTAGGGACAAATTCCATATAACTTTATGCACACCAGGGACTGCGTATTATTAAATATTTAATGTGAACATACAGCTCGGATGGCTCCTTTCTCAGTTCCCTTGTCAGACTTGGTGCCAGAAAGGTTGCTGGAGTTCTTCACCACCCGCCTCAGGTGTGACTCCAGCTCAGACTCATTCTTGTTCTCAATCATGGACATGTGATCCAGAATCTGTGTGCATACAATAGGAGAAAAATGATTTTAACCTTAGGAAAAAGAAATAATAATAATAATAAGGTTGCAGGTTCTCCCTTTGAAGATCCCCACAGGTCGTGGCATGTCACCAACTTTCTGCTGGCTGAATCCAACCAACCAAATCAGCAGAGGACTGGTCATACAACAGTCACCAAATCACCAACAGTACAGCATAACGCATTTCACCAATTTAACTAGAATGTTGCACTAACTCCTCTAATTTAACATATAAATACAACTCACACGGAATTAACTACACGTATATCTTGGACTGAAACTGCTTTCCAACAAGAAATTCAATCGTCATTAATAAAACTAAAACACCTACAGTCATTTTCTGTAATCTAGTAGTAAAAAAAGGCACCGGTTAAAAATGAACTGATTTAATGGTACCATGGTATGGTTTTTTTTGCAAACATCCTAAGTGATGGCAACAATAGTTAGAGGCAATTTACCTTGGAGCCCGTGAGCCTACAGAGCGTGTGAAGCAATGTCTTCAGGGTCCTGTGGGGCACGTCACTCTTTAGCTGCTTCAGCTTTTCCTTGGGGAATACTTTCATGAAGTTGTGCACGTCCAGAAGAATGCGGTCCAAGTTGATGCAGCTGATGGTCTCGGGGAGGAACCGAATCATTCGCCACAGACACTGGGGACCAAGGAAGGAGAGCACACTGGATCGAGAGCCCATTCTGTATTCAGCCTAGAGTTGTTTCAGGGTGCTGAACTTCAAAGCGAAGCAGCAAAGAGTCAGTCAATGCGCGCGACATACCTTCATGACTAATTCAGAGAACTTTGGTGAGCCCGCTGTGGAAATCAGGCTATCTTGCAAAAGCACAAGGAGAGCGCTGGAAAACAAATTGAATAGTTAGAAATAAGAAACCTCCACTTTCAGATTCTATATAACCCTGTTTACCAAAATTAAATTTGCATGGCACCCCAGAACCTGGATCCAGGCAGCTCACCTCAGAATGTTGGTCTGATCAGACTTCTCCAGCACACGGACCACCAGCAGGTTGACCGATCGAATGAGCTGCTGACCATCCTCGATGTCCTCCACCCGAGCGTCCAGCATGAGCGTGATGAGGCCATGCATCAGATCCTTCAGCACACCCATGGAGGCCTCCCGTGCCAGGCTCTCCATGGAGAACAGCTACAGCAACATCACCAAAAACAGGCTTGAAGGCGCCTCGCATACCAGAGTTAGCCACATCTACCGAGATCAGGAATCAGAGCGGGATTGGGGGCAGTGTAACCACATCATCTCCGGGCTCAGCCCTGACGGTCAGATGGCCCCTGTGCACTTGTGCTTGTCGTCAGGAGTCTGCGTGGAACGGCTTCGCCACTGCAAAGCCACTCCACCAACAGGTGCAACTCATCACTCCGTACAGGGCTGAGCAAGGGCAAGTTACGTCGCCATGTTCAGGAAAGTACTCAGGTTTGACTGTAGACCGATAGTCAATCTACAAAAACTGCTAGTTAATATCAACAAAAAGAAACTGTACTTCTAATGAGAGCTACGAAGAATATCTGAGGATCATACGTAAAGCTTCGCAAAGCAAAAACCAGCAACTTGTGGTCTCCTGCACGATGCATCTCAAATGCAAAAGGTGTAACCCCCACATGCGCCTGAATGCACTCACAGACAGCATGTTGCCAATGATGCAGCTGTACAGCTTGAAGATCTCCCTCTTGTCCAGCCGGTCATCTGCCATGTGCGTGTTGTAGATGAGCCTCAGCTGCATGAAGGTGGCGATGAGGAACTGGTCAATGTGGCCCGACATGGCATCTGCTTTGTCCTCCTGCCGCAGCACCTCATCAATCTGACAGGGTAGTGGTGGTGGTGGTGGGGGGAGATTAAATACCTTGACGGCCAATACAGGATATACACAGAAACAAAGGATGAAGCATGAAGACAGATAGTACCTGGGCAAGCGCCTGGATGCTGGTGTTAATATCCCCGCTAGCCACCTGAGAGATTACAAAGTTGATGGTGGAGGCGGTGCTATTGTGGAGGTCGTCAAAATGAGGAGAGACTGCACGAATCCTGTGGATAGACGTACGTTTACATTGAGGCGCATCCTTACTCCCAATGCAACAGTCGATTGTCTCGTACCGAACCCAAAAATAATTGGAGCTCTAGTCCAATTGAGCCTGTATCGTGCGGCAGCTGGTGTTGTCAATTTCATATTGACGCATTTGCCCACATTGAAGACCATTTCCATAGGCATTATTAGATTATCTCAGAGCACTGGCCATTGCCAATTCAAAGGCCTTTAAGAGAGTACAAAAAAAATAAAAAATCGTGAACACCAAAGTAAGGGTTATAGAGGAAAGCTCACTTAGGCTCTGGGATATTGACAGGCTCCAGAAGCTCATCCAGTTTATGCTGCACCAGGTCCGGTAGCTCGCCAACCCTCGTGTGGTCGTTCTCAATCATGTCCAGGTCCAGCTGAAACTCTTTATGGATGGAGGGCGATGACTGCTCTGCATGAGCGTTCTGGGCCCGCGCTTGACTGTGGGAAAGGAAAATATCCTCCTTAAGATGCCAGTGATGCATACGTTTTACATTTTAGCGATTTAGTTGACACAGCTTACAACCTCTCAAATGATTATCGCATCTACACTTGGTTTAAAAGGAAACCTTTCTGGAATGCTTTTTGGATTCCAAAGGAAACAGTGGGGGGGGGTTCCTTCTAAAACCATACTTACATCCTGTAAGTGCGATACATAATTCTGTCCATCGAAAGCAGAGAGAAGTCAGAGGAGAAAAGGCTCAGGATCAAGTTAAAGGACAAGAATGATGGCAGGTATGTGAGAAATTTCAGAAAGGAACGTTCAGTAAGCCACTCAGCAGAACCAGAAGACTGTGGGTCGGTTGCGTACTTGAGCTTGGTGGGCACTTCATCCGGGGGCGGCTTTCGCATGAGGCTGCCGTTGGGGTTCCCTGGCTGTACTCTTGGGGCCTTCTCCTCCGCCTGCCTGGCAGGTGGTGCAGCTGAAGTCTTCTTTGCAGAGCGCTTTATCCTTTCCTCCAGCATGCTCATGTCCTTCTCTGAAAGCTTTTAACAGTGCGATTCAGTCTAGACCACAAGGGCACTTCAGAAACTCACTGATCCCCGCTCTGTCATTAAAACGGTTACACCTCGTAGAATGCAAAGGAGGTATTTGAGAAAGAATTAGGCATGTACTCCTAAAACTGGGGATTTATCCGATTTAGAAACAACCGTGGCAAATTCCATTATAACAAGGAATAAAATGTATTCTTTATGAAGCTTTGCATAGCTAATTTCCATTACATTCACTTCTACAGTAATGGCAAAAAGTAAGATGAGGTTAATTGAATCTCTCACAGCACAGCGATTTAGGGATTTGGGAGGGGGATTTCAGCGCAGAGCCATACATTCCCGATGAGTTTGAAGACTTGGTCCCCACAGACATTGTAGACAATGACCACAGTGTTGAGGGCAGCATTGCGCACAGACGTGTCCCGGTCACCAATGTGAATGGCTATTTCTTTGAGGGATTTTGCTGCTGTGGGCTGACACACATTCATCCCATAGGACTCGATCAAGCAGCCCAGTTCTTCCAAGCATTCTGGACAAAGAAAAAGAAGCGTCATTTGCACTCAAGACGACTTGACAGATAAGGAATGCAGGTTGAGTGCCTGCCACTTACCAGCCCGTTGCTTGGAGTTCTTGGACTTAGTTCCATCCATCAAGAAAGTAAAGACCTTGCTAGCAGGGTAGACCTTGCACAGCACGTTGAGAATTCCACGCACGTCTTTGCGCACCACATCCTTAGATTCCCCGACCTGTACAAAAGAGATATTGGATGCCCAGTGGAAGTATGAGGAGACACTAGTGCAGTGGACTTTAACAAACAGCATGTTACAGGGAGATTAAAGGGAGGGAGACACAAAGGACTTAAATGCAAGGGTCCTGGGCTTGTTTGGCCTACAACTTTAGATTGCTTGGAAATTTCTTTGAATTCCTGCAGAGAACTGACTTACCTTGAGAATGAGGTAAGGGATGAAGGAAGAGGCCTCGAACTCGTTAAGGTGGTAGTTTTCCCGACTGAGCAGGGAGAAGAGCATTTTCAGGTATTCCAGCGCCTTCATCAGCACACTGGTGTTGGTGTCAAAGAAACGGAGCGT
The DNA here is from genome assembly GCA_025775065.1 of Hiodon alosoides. NCBI lineage: Eukaryota > Metazoa > Chordata > Actinopteri > Hiodontiformes > Hiodontidae > Hiodon > Hiodon alosoides. The sequence continues at coordinate 67,013 of JAOYSI010006192.1, read as the reverse complement.
GAACCACTTTAAGATGAGGTCCAGGCAGCTGATGGTTGCGTCTCTCTCATCCTCCAGGTGCTTCAATGGATAAAACGGTAAATTAACTACCGACTGGGCGAGCAAACTAACTCATACCATCAAGGTACATTAGCAGGAATACTGCGCTTTTAAGCTGAGAACATCAGTGGTAGATAACTTCTTACCATTTGTGTTAGATAAAATATGTACTGATAAATGTATGCTAGTTTCCTCCGTCAGAGCAGCAAACTGAAGAAGCATGCCAGAAACCACACCTCAATCATGGCACCAATGGCTCTGACATGGTGCTGGAAGTCAAAGTGGAAGAGCTCCTCCTGCAGCCACCTAGCCAGGCAGGTGGACATCTGGGTTTTCAGCTGCTCCACATACTCATCCCGGGGTGTCATAAAGTTCCACTTGAGGACCTAAAAGGGAAAATGGTTAATACCTGCATACATATACGAGCGTGTAAACCTTCACAGGCGAGCGTTGAGAACACTCGCCTTTAGTGCTTTTTCTTCCTTTATCCGCTGCTCCTTCCCATTGGGGACCATGATGAAGATGGGACCGGACTTGTCCTCCTCATCCTTGGCACTCGTCTTGACTGGGGCCTTCTTTCCAAGCACACCCTGGGGACAGATTTGACGCCCATTGACATCTCATCACCGAAACACAAACATATAAGCCTACGAAGGTGCAGTGAGAAATTGTAGAAGTGCATGTCTAGGAAGGGTGAGACTAGGGGATAGGAACCACTTGGGCGATTTGAGAAGCAACAGGTGCACTCCCCGCACATGCGCCACTTTTAAACCCAGTGTGAAGCTTTATGAGGTGAGAATTCTTCTCAGTTGATACACTAGTACCTGTTTACTTGGTTTCCCCTTTGACAGTCTGTTAGTTTTACTGAAACTATCATCTTTATCCTTGCTTCTGTTCAACTCTTGGGACGTGTTCTACCGATACAAAAATATCAGCTCATAAGCACGGAGCCTGGCACATCTTAAGTGCATGCAGTTGACCGGCAGCAGAGGACAAACATCTTTAAATACTCTCAAAAAACATTTAATTCCCCCCTCTTAAGGGAAAAGATGCCAGCATCAGGCTTGCAAATTGGCTTAGAAGCACATGGGGTTCTCACCTTTCCTTTGGCAGCTGCTCCACCTGGCTTAACTTTCTTTGTGTCGGGTTTAGGCTCAAAGACCCCGGAATCTTCACTGACTGACTGCGTTTTAGACGGAGCTAGGAAAACAGAAAAATCATCATCTTTATAAGTACTTTATAAGAGGAATTTAAATGTGTGTGGGGGAGAGAAAAACAAAACTAAAGAGGATCAATGCCTAATATAAATATATAAAGAACATCATTACTAGTTTAGCTTTACACAGTAAGATGTGCTGACCTGCGGCAGCCTTCCCAGCCAGGACACTGGCAGCAGGCTTGGAAGGAGCGGCTTTGGCAGGAGCAGCAGGCTTGGCCGGCATCACAGCTCGAGCCTTCTCCAGCATGGCCACCACCTGGTCCTTGGAAGCAGGCTGTAGGTTGGGTAAAACGGACACGGTCAGGAGTAAATCACAAAAATTAGAGCTACAGTCTACCAAGAGACCATTTGACAGACAAAATCTAATGGAAAAACAAAACTCTGATCTTGGTCAGCGCACCTTGAGTTTGCCTGTAGCTTTGAGCATCTTCTCGTAGCCCAGGTGCATCATGAAGGTGGGTAGGGCATCCTGGGCTTTCTTGCGGACGTCCCCGTTGCGGTCCTCAAGGCAGGCATACAGGTAGGGCACACAGAACATCAGGTCTGGAGACACGGTGCGCATCGTTGGAAGCTTCTCTGCCAGCCAACCCAGCACCTACAACAGGTAGAGAGCCCAATAATTACCCCCAGGAGTCCCTGCACTAGCAGAGCTTGCAATCGTTTCATACTGGATCTAAGGCTTATAGGTCTGCACATAAAAGCTCTGAATTGAGACTAAGCTGTAGCCGCCATCCGCAGATTGCATGCCTAGGACAAATTCCAGCGTGGCCCGTTTAGTCAGAACACTTAAACCACTTCAAAAATGACTACCACCAAAACCCTCAAGACTTTAACCGTTACCTTCCAACAGAACCCATTTAAAAACCCATCTCAAGAGTAACAGATATTTGTCAGACTGCAGCCCTCAAAGCTCCGTCTATGCATGGCCTCTCCTCGCTACAACAAGTCAGCGTACGACTTTTCATACCTCCTGCCTGAGGAAAGGGTTCTCCCTCTTGAGCTCCTCCGAGAGGTCCTCCCCCTCCAGCCATTCCTTCATGCCCGTCTGCTCCACCCAGGCATTGAGTGTGGTCATGGCAGCAGCCCGCACGTTGCTCTGCAAGATGGGATGGGACAGTGAGGCCACAAACGGCACCATGGAGCGCACGCACACACACAGTTCCTGTGGGTTACCTTGCTGTCGCCAAGCACGGTGATAATGGGCATGCCCAGATGCTTCACGTGCTGCTTCAATCCTGGGCCCATGGAAGTGGCAATCTGCTGAAGGATGGACAGTGCCTGCTGGACCTGAGCAACCAAATACACCAGTTAGAAAACTGATGTTTCCAATTGCACGCCACACAAGCGCACTAAAGATAAACGGTCATCTAGCAATGACAAAGAAAAATCTACTTTTATCACAGTCACCTACCAGAGGTCCTAAAACAGACTGAATATGAATGTACAGAATCTATGTAACCAGCATGAAGCCACAGAGTATGTCAGTGGGACTAAAATCCTACCCTACACCCCAAAATGGCCAGAAGGTAGGAGCCAATTCATTAGATGACGAACACTCCGTACCAGTATTTTATTGGAGTCGTTGAGACGCCCCTTCAGCGCAATTGGAAGCTCGCCCACATTTGGCTGAATGAACTTCGCCTCTGAAATGACCGCTGCAATCTCATCAAGTCCTTCCTTCCGGATTTTCCAGTTTTTGTCTCCAGTCTTGGACACCATTTCAGATGTAATCTTGTCACTGGAGAGTAGGGAAAAGCCCAGTCATTTTACTGTACCTCCACTCCTTAACAACGCATACATAGCTAGGTTTTATAACAAATTCCACCACAGGAGTAACTTGCCATAAAAAAAGGTCAAAAAAATCTCAAATTCAGAAGAAAAAGCTTTAGACAGACTAAACAGGCCAAATCAGATTGCTGTGAGAACAAACCTGATGTCAGATCTGGGCAAGAGGTCCATGATGTCATTTCCTCCACCACCTTCCTCATCCTGCTGCTCATCAGCCTCCTCTCCTTCATCTTCAGCACCTTTCTTGCTGAAGCCTCTGATTGGTGCTGGCGGTGACTGTCCCTGCATCTGAGAAAGCATAGTCAGACGCCACCGGAAACATGATTCAGTTTCGCCACGATAGTCTGCCTAATACTTTCCTCATCAACCAAACAGCTTTTCCCTCATCAACTGGATAACAAAGAATGAGATAAATGTAGCGAGAGACTGCAATAGCGATTAAGTAGAAAAAAAGTAATTTTAAGATTTCTAAACATTCATTTCCCGAAAGAACAAGGAGTTTGACAGATGGCATGGCCTCCAGGGCCCTGATCTCGACATCAACTGTATAAGACTACACAACAGTGTACCCAAGAGAATTGATGCAGTTTTAAAGGTAAAGGTGGACACCAAATAAGGATTTTACATTTAGAAAATTCTCATTTTATTATATTTGAAAGCATCTTCCCTTTACAGAATTTTCCCCCACATGTGCCCAACACCGTTGCGCAGTTCATGGGTAAATTATAGTCCATGCCAAGCATTTCTGTTAACGCTCAATTATAAAGCAAGGCCTACCTTCTCAAATTCGGCATCTATCTGGGAAAGCAAAGCAGGCTTCTCATCCTCGAAGAACATCCGCAGAGGGGCTCCCATATACAAGTACATGACTCCCAGCAGGGCAATGGCAGCGGTCCTCACAGCCTGGAGAATAGGATGAAAAACGACTTAGCAGCTGCTGAAAATCACTAATGTTCGCATGTGCTGAAAGCAAACACACCAACGGGAGACCCAACATTTGGACTAGGATTGTTTGTTATTACAGACAGGGCCGACTATACTCACAGGATTAGTCGCACCCAAAGCAGTCTTGACATTATTAATAAATCCTTTCACATTTATTCTGAAGAGAAAAGAAATGACAGAATTGTAAATTCAATCTCATTTTAGCATTACATGCGATTAAGGTGTGAACAAATGACAACATTGCCCAACTCACAGTGGGTTCAACCAAAGACATTCATCTACACTAAAAATAGTGCACAATGGTTTAAATAGTCCTGCTGCACTTCCCATCAGCAATGCTGCAACTCGGTAGTGAGACACCCTCCTTTTCCTTCCAGTCAGTGTAACAAGTGTCTAGCTACAGTGACCTCTGATTCATTGAGAATATTCTTTAAATAGGATATTCTTTTTATAGGATTTAAATCTCCTTAAAGAAACCAACACTGACGTGAATATGAAAACGTTCCCCACAATGCATCTGGGATGAATCAATGTGTAAACCATACATTTGATATTTATGGCATCTAAATTTTATTTAACCAGCTATGGATTATTTGATCAGGAAGTTAACATCTATAACGGACACAACTAGAAACAAGCACTTAAGCATATACTGCTAAAACAAACACCCAAAAATAAATATATTACCCCGCAAATCCAAATTCTTTCATGGCATTTGCCAACCAATTCAGGGTTTCAGCTTGGTTTTTAGGATTCTTCTGTGCAAAGGCCATGGACACAACCTGGAAGGATGAAAACAACATTTGTTGCCACTTTGCCACCTAAAACTAATGAACTTTCAACTTTTGAGCAGCTTTAGAAAGCCTACTTCTCAAAAGAGAAGAAAGTGGGCTTTTAAAAAGAGAACCCAATTTACATGCTTAGCAGAACCAACCTGCTCAGCAGTCCAGGGCAGAGAACAAGCCTCGCCGATGGCCGTTAGGGCCTCCTTGGCTTTCCCTCCACACTTGACATCCCCGACTTTATCCACTAGCGCATCCAGGACCACGAACGCCGAGGTCTTTGAGAAGGCACCCTTCTCTGCAATCAGGCGCACGACGTGCAGCTTCATTTGCATTACCTGCAAGTACAAGCACGCTGCGCTGTGATCCAACAGCAGGAGGCAAGAACAAATCAACCGGCACACTATAGCAGTACCACTAAATAAGTTTTACCTGGAAGTTAGTCTCTTTCCAACCTGGCTTCTTGGCCAGCATTCTGACGAGAGCCTGGCAGGGCATCTCACTTTTGTCCATCTGCTCTACAGCCTAATAATTAAATAACAATTAGGCCCATGTGCCCATTCCCACGCATGCAACATGTTAAAAAGCTTGTGGAGCATTTACAATCCTGTGAAACGGATAAGAGGAGGCCAAACTAAACCAGTCAGCAATTGGAAAAACAAAGACCACACAAAAAGTTTCACCTTCTGGAACTCCTCCATACTGGCCAGCCTTTCCTTCCAGTTGGCGCTGTCCAGCAGCTGCATGCAGGAAGCGGGAAGCACAGCAGCGGCCTTCTCCTCGCACACCTCCAGCTGAGAGACAAACAAATGCAGGTCAGAAAACAGGATGATCGCCAATCGTTGACGCACAGCCGTTTCCTCACCAGGCAGTTTCTTCCCACTTACCGAGAGTTCCGTCTCCACCATCTCCTTTGTCTCCGGGACCTTCTTCCCTTTAGCACCCGCAGCTGAAGCTGGTTTCGCTTTCTTGGGCGGCCCAGTCGTCTGCAAACGCGCATTCAACAAAACAGCACTGCTATGATATAGTCACATGCCTTCAGCCCCCGATGGCCGGATAAGCGTAATTAAACTAGTGCAGGCCACCTGACAGCTCCAGAAGTCCACTGGGCGTCAATGTCAATTACCTTGGCTGCAGGGGCCTTCTTTGGGGGCCCAGAGGTCTTTGCAGGGGCCTCCACTGGCAGCTGACCCCTTTGTGGCTGTTTATCCTCCTTCTTTACACCGCTGCCTCCACCTGGCCCCGCCACCTTCTTCCCACCTGCCAGCTCTATTTTGTCGGCACATTCTTTTATCTGTTCAATTTACAGGAAGCGGCACGATGACGTTGCAAGCGGGTTTAAAGGAAGGTAGTAGCAATTCCCTTACCTAAGGACTAGCATTTAATAGCTAGTTAACACAAGTGAAACAAATGTGTTAAATAGACAACTCATGCCACCAGCCATTCACTCTGCAACGTGCCCAAACCCTAACCTTGTCAAGCTTGAGTTTGTCCACGTCAGTCAGAAAAGGGTTGACTGCTTTCTCTCCCACCACCTTCATGGCGGTGCCCAAGGCTTCGAACGCAGCATCCCTCACCTCTGGGGCAGAGTCATTGACTTGCTATCAAGGGTTTAAGACAACAAAAGAAACAAATGAAGTTGTATTCATCAGTAATAGCGCACAAACAGAACAGAAGCAGTGCAGCAGACCCCACCTTGAGAAATGCCGCACAAAACGGTTTGAGAACACTCTTTGGCAACATGGAAGGGGTGCAATGGCGAAAGCTTCTCGCCAGGAATAGAGAAGCCTGCTGTTTGATGGAAGGATTCTTGTTGTCCATCACAGCCAGAACATCTTCACTGAGATTTTGAAGAGTTGTCTGCAAGAGATTTTCCAAAAGACGACATTCTGTATTGATGTTTGCAATGATCAAAATGTCAAAATTGATTTCTAGTATAAGACTACATCTAGTACATTTAACATTGACAAGAACATCCCATGACTACGGGATTTCCCATCGTTTCCAGTTAAATTCATCATGAAAATCATCCAACTACTGAGGGAGACCATACAACATTTTTATTACTCACAGTTAGGAAGACTGCATCAATGGCCTCTTGCAAGGCCTGGACAACTTGAGGTTTCTTCTCCTTAAATTTCTCCAAAATGGTTGGCACCACCTTTAAAAATATACCAGGAAGTTTGTACATGTTGAAACAGATACCGCGACGCCAGAAACGCATTGCCTTGTGAAGAAACTCACATGCCCTGCATATGTCCCAAACTTCTTCCTGAGACCAGTCGCCAATCCGGCGAGGCACTTGGCTGCTAGTGTGACCAACATCACATTTGCGTCTTTCCCGATAACCTAGAAGACAAGTTGAAGAAATACACACGTACATAAATTTGTATATGCATACACGCTGGGCATTGCGTTGCCAGCACCATGACACAAGCGTTACCTTTTTAAGTGCTCTGACCAAGTCCCCGTAGTCCCCGTTCTCTAGTTTAGGGTTTTTAGCCAAGACCTCAATGGCTTCCAGGGCTTCTTTCCTCTCCTGCCATTTTTTCGCCTCCTACAATAAACAAGGGATCAGCAGAGGGGGTATTTAATGGAAAACAATGCATAATACCAATGCACAACGAAGTTTACAAGAAATGTGAGGGTAACCAGACATACCAGATTTTTATGCATGACAGTGCATGACAGTGCCCCATGGATTTCGCTGCCATTTGATTTTGGCAAATACCTAAATTTCATCATAAATGACTGATGAAATTGAGTTAGACTTAGTGTAAACCCTGTTATTACAGACAGAGAAAATGCTTGGCATGTTGGTTATTAAAATGCAATTTACAGGGTACCACCTGCATTTTCCTTGCTTTTAGACAAGGATGGATTAAAAAATGTCATAACATGGGTTCCGATAAAGATCTCAGTAATTCAAAGAGTACTGAATCAGGGTAGTTAACCGATTTTAAAAAGTGAAGATTTAACCATGAGAAAGGTTGTCGCACAGGCACGCACGCGCACGCACGCACGCGCGCGCACGCACTACTGTGGATTCGGTCATCCTGCATGAAAATTAAACAAGTCCAAGTCTCTGTCTCACAATTTTTTCGTAGAAGTCTTTGGGCATCTTGGAGAGGATGTCCACAGCCTCCAGAAGCTCATACGGGTCCACCTGCTGGGGAGATTCTTCGTCGTCATCATCTCCTAAAAAAGTCCAGAGAAAATTGAGTCAAGCATACCACAGCAGACACATCTATAATTTTTTTTTTTTTTTATATATATATAAAAATGTAGCTGTCATTTTGACCCTTGCCATTATAGACTTTCTGATCTCAGCAAGACACTTGGATGCAGTCATAGACTGCGTTCAAAGAGTCGTAGAATATTTCATGTACAGACTTATTCTAATAAACGCTTAAATATGTTCTGTAAATATGTCATTTAGCGAGAAAATGTGGCCAAAACAATTATCTACATTTGGTTTAATAGGTACTAAAGCTTAAGCTTAATTGCAGGGGAGATAAGATCTCACCATCTACTTCATCTCCACCAGCTGCCTGCTGCTGTTCAAACTTGGCTTTCAGGTCTTGCTGTGAGCGCAGGAACCTGCTCTGTTTGGGGGCTGACGTTGGCAGCTTCACCCATTCCTCCTCCAGGTCTTTTAACTGGTGGAAGACACACACACAAAATACACACACTTTTTTGGTCTGCAACTGGGGGAAAGCACACCTTACATAAGGAGAAGCTCTGAACTACAAGAGTGATATTCCTAAAAAAAGCTTATTAAAATGCATACATCAAATATTCAGATCTCAGTTCTGCCTTGGGTAACAAGGATTCTGAAGCATTCAGTCCATGGAAACAAGACGTGAACCGTTTGAACATTTGTCCCATGACTAATTATCCAGAATTTAGGTTCTAGAACAAACCATCCAAAGAAAACAAGGAATGCCAAAACTAATTAACACACTTCATGACAATCAGAACCAACTGAGGACCAGAAAAACCTTATTTTTGACCGGATTTCTTACCTGCACAGAGTTGATATTCTGGAGTGGAGGTCGAATAGCATCTCGAATCCACTTGTAGATCTCCACAGCTAGCAATTTGGCCTCATCTCGAACTGCCTTCTCCCGAGACTCAAACAGTTTTGGCAATACTTTGACAATTGGCTTAAGAGTCATAATCTTGGAACCAAATTCACTGCAAAGTAAACAAAGAATAAATGCTTACAACACAAGACCAAAGCGCTTTGAGTGATTTTACAAAATTCCATCCAGTTAAGCCAGATCAAAGCAAAAACCCAACTACCCAACAAAAATGTTATACAAGTAGAAGGATTTCAGAGTGCTGGCTCATTCATTCAATTAGTGGAAAACGCAAACTCACCAAAGTGCTTTCCTTATAGTTTCAATACACGCCACAACAATCTTGGGGTTTTTGTTGTCCACCCCTTTAATCAGTTCCTCTTGAACCACCTCTGCCTTTTCAATCTCTATATACATCAGGCAGATATCAGCGCCCAGCTCTTTGGCTCGGGCTTTTGGCTGATTGAAGACTTTACTGACCACTCCAGAGACCACCTCCCCAGTTGTCCTGAAACAGGATAACATTTAGTTGGCTTGGTAGTTTAAAATGCTAACACATAGGAAGAAATGACTTTCTGCTAGAAAAAAAGAAGCAGTTTTTAACCCAATTTACTGTTAATTCGGAAAACTAATTAACATCAGTAGGATGCACCCAGTGCATGAACATGCCCCTCAGTCATGTGCTTTGAACTGATTTGCCCAAGTCACTGCAGAACCATCCATTCCACAGAAGTAATGCATGGAAAGTTACATAATACAATATTAACAGTGGCCCCACCAGAATACATTATCCACATCAATAACAAAAACAAAAATATTTCTTGAAAAGCCAAGCATGGATACATTCAATCAAAATTAACTTCAAGAGTCGGGGGGAAAATTGATGAAATTACTAGATACTCTTACCAAGTCAGGGGTGTCAAACAGAGGCCGCAGCCCAGATCAGGCACCCCACGCCTACCCAGTCTCCAGTCACAACAAAATAGAAAACCTATTCCTGATGGTCTATAAACATGATGCATAATTGATTCCAATGCTTTCTGACAAGTGATGTTAAGCGCTGTCTCTTTAAAAACGTAGCAACGTTTTTTTTTTTTTTAAACAAGAAAATAACACCAGAGGCCATGCATTATAATTTTGATCAAATTTGTGAGATAGCAATCCATCTATAGTCACTGGAGTGTGACAAGTCTTCACTTGAAGTTTTCAAAGAAATTGAAAGTTGTGTAGGGGTAGCTGGTGGTGTAATGGTTAAGAGGGCCGGGTTGTAACCGAAAGGTCCCACCCCAGCTGTTGTACCCTTGAGCAAGGTACTTAACCTGAATTGCTTCAGTAAAATATCCAGCTGTATAAATTGAAGAATATAGAAATGTAAGCTCTGGAAGTCGCTTTGGATAAAAGCGTCTGCTAAGCGACCAAATGTAAATGTAAAGAAACAAAAAGGTAAATATGGAATGTAGAGCTGTCTGAAAATTCATATATTTAGTGGAGGTTAACAGAAAGCCAACATACATGACAGCAAATAGCCATCCTCAAAGAATAGCTTTGCAATATTGGAGTACTCACTTGCCAGCAACATGAGCATTCTCAATGTAAACAAGGGCTGCCTCCAAACCCTTAAGTTGTGCCACTGCATTGGAATCTGTAACAAACTTCTTCATCAGTCCCAAGTATTTGCCCCACTCGGGACTCTTCTCGTCCTCTATCCGCTGGAACAGCTTCAGGGCCTCCTCGTACCCGTTCAATCTGGCTTTCCATACCTAAAGGCCCAAAACAGCAATACAAAATGAAATGGCGCGGTGACAAAGTGCCCCTTAAAAATAAATCTGGTGCTTGGAGAACAAAAACACATCCAATTCACATTTTATCAGGGCTACTGCTAAATTAAGAACTTTTAATTCTTATTCAGGCAGGTAGTCAAATCTCCTGAGATCTAAGCTTTTCATTATAGTAGTTTATAACCTACAAAAACTGAAACATCTTTGTCCGTCATAGCAGAAGATTTGCAGACCCCCTTAATTTCAGGGTAGCAAAGTGTGAGAAACGTTCTGGTAAATTTCTGGAAACATTCATACTGAAAGAGTTTACATCCACCATGTCCTGGGAAACGTAATCTCAAAACAAAATTTGTTTGTACAGCAGCAAATGCAAGCATAAAATAGAACATTTTAATTGAATGTTTTGGTAAAACAAGAGCAGCACTGTTCATGCCGTTTTCATCATCCTGCCTACTTCTGTGCCAAAATGCAGGGCTTCAACGAAACAAATTACTACATGAACAACTAAACTTCGATATTACTGGGGCCATTATATTTGTTTTATACCCAAGTTCGACTGTAGTAAACTAAATATTTGACTGTACATATAAACATAATTAGCTAAGCATTTCAATTAAATTGGGTTTTGTTGTACTGGATGAAAACAAAATTAGAAATAAGTGAACAGGTAAAACCAATCCTCTTCTCCAGCATGCAAAATTTAGTTACAACATTCTTGTATTTCAGCAAGCAGAATTACAATTAGTGTCAATGAGAATTTCAAGGCTAAATATATATTGGATGGGTATTTTTTTGGTGAACATAACCAAAAATACATTTCACTCAACATTTATTTTGTTCACCAAAGAATATTCATTTCTTGCATTAGAAGAGTTTTAGGCTATAACAAAAGTTGTGTGCAAATACGCCAAACTCAAAATGGCATCTTAATTCCCATAAATTAGATTAATTTTTCCACATATTGCATCGCTAGTTACTTTGCTTTATAATTCACATTCAAGAAACAGTTTTGGCTTTGGGAACAAAACATCCAATGGCAATTTTTAAACAGGAAGCTCTCTGAGCAAAATGAAATACCAGACACTGCAAAGAAGCAAGGGAATAACCAATGTATTGACTCGGGGGCATCTCTGCTCAGCTTGCACGAATGCGAGTTTAGGCAGTTTGCTCCCACTTGCACTGGGATGAACAGGCAAGACTAAAAGATTACATTTAAGCAAAAGCAAATTCTTAACATCAGTAAGTAGTTATTTTAATTTTTGAGTTGCAATAACCATCACCTTGTGCTCGCATTTCTGATCGAGGGGCAACTTCACCCATTCACTGTCATCCCCCATGGTGGTATGTGTCTCCGCCTTAACTATTCAACTGAAACAAAAACAGATTGTCATCAGATAACACCAACAATGTGAAAATGGGGTATTCAGCCAAAACGGCAAGATCCCCAGGTTCAAGTAGTTCTACCACAGGACAGGGACAATAGTGAACCGCAAATATCCAGGAGGCATCTTACACCAGTACATGTTACCGAAAACTATGGAAACTGGTGGTGGGTTCAAGGCAGAAAGAATGGAACTTGCCTTTCCACCAACATTAGCAATACTTGAAAAATAGCCACTTTTTCTCCCCAATTATGCTCATCTTGGTTAGTCGCCACCAAACACTTGGAAGACAAGTATGACTAGCGTCCTCCAATCCTAGTTGCCTCTTTTTAACACTGCATGCTACACAGCCCACACAATTTGATTTAAGGAAAATGGGGAAGAAAATCTTTTTTAAACCCCACATAATGGATGGAGCATGGGTAGACAGCTGAAGAAATTCCTAACTCTTAAGAAAACCACCGTTCACACACTTCAAAACTAGGCATTGCCACATTCTGCATTTGGATTGTTTACTAATCCTCTTGTTTCCACGAGAAAACACTTTGTTGCTTTAGACATTTTTAATCTTTTGAAACACTAATGAGAACCCCACTCACCAGTCCTGGGTAAAGTAGGGCAGGACTGTCTAAGGCAGACTTTAGTGTGGCAACGAACCACAGGGAAAACACATTAGTTTTCACTTGCGTTAGCAAGTGCATGTAAACCACTGAAGATGGCGATTATGGTTAGCAACAAGCTAAGACATCAAGGGCCTCTGTAAAAAAGCATGGCAATAAACGTATCCATTTATGTCCACAGCAATTCAAAAGGATAATTAACAAAAAAGTATCCTGCTGTGTGTCATCTGAAACCTAACCAAACTTAAACACTTTTTTACCAAACCACATATTTTGCTCACACATAAAAACTTAATGTTTTAAATGCTGCTATCGCTTAGATATGACACCATTACAAACTTGGAAGTTCAAAAAGTCACTTAAATACTCAGGCATGACTTTGTAGAATGGATAAACAGAAGCAATCAGCTAAAAATGCTTCCTAGGAGAGAGAGGTTGTGGTTTAAAGTTTCATATTGATCTGCACAAATGGGTTGAACTGAAAGCATAAAGCAAGTTAGTCTGAGTGCTCTCGTTCTCAGTGGAGTTTGAGAAAATAAACGCATGTATACCTCACGTTTTACTCCTCACGATAAAGCGGATATCTATCCATTATGAGTACAGACATGTCACAATTAGAGTAGTTAAAGTCTTTAAATGTCATACACAAAGTCGACATTTTACGAGAAACAGTATACCCTTCTACTTAATGTCGAAGTGGACAAGTACAAATATGTATCTCAATCTGTTAAATAATCATGACACATTGCGGTAACATTCGCAGCTAAAAGTAAACAGTGATACAGATTGGGAGTATTATTTGGCTCGCTAATTAATGACAAAAATTTAAAGAATGTTGTCTCAACGGGTAACGTTATTTTAAATTAACATGGCATGTGTTTAGCGAGCAAATATCACTAAGGGTATGACAAGATAATGCGTTGTCGTAATGTTGGCTATGTAGTTAACTGAGTATCCAGAGATTAACGCCGAAAGTAGGTAATCAGTTACAAAACCGAGCGGTTGCTGCCTATTTTATTATACATTTATACAATTCTGCATCTATTTGAATTTGCTGCGCTCGCGACATTCAAGCATCCAGTGACAGCATCAGTTAAACGCCCGGGCCCTAGAAGCAGTAAAGTCCAGTCAACGTAAACACCATCTTAAAATAGCAAGCGAACGACGTTTCGTCAACCAAGACATAGAAAACAAAATGTTCTCTTCGAAACAAAATAAAAAGCAAAGCCTGTCGTCACGAAATTCCATTGCATGTTTACGACATAACGGAATCACTATTGTTTGACAGCGAATTGCATCTACCACAAGGCCCGAAAACGCAGGAGTCTGATTATACCAATCTGACGAGGATTAACGGGATAAGCCTGCTTCAATCTTTGTTTTATTATTTCCAAAAAGCCTTCAAGACTCCAACGATGAAAGTACTGTAGTAGGTTACCTGGGTCTCTTTTGGCGAGCCAGGAGGATATTTCGAGCCGATACACGATTAGCTACCCGTCTTCGCTTTGAAACGCCTCCAAGGGCGGAGAGTCCGAAGGAGGGGCTCGAGCAGAGACAAAAGTAGCTATGGGAGAAACGCTGCTGCTAGAGCAGCCAGTTCAACCACGCACGCGTGCTCCAGTCCTTGGCCACGGGGAGTGTTTTCAAGCAATGGACTTGCACTGAAACAATGCATTAAAACCGGATGCAACCGAACCACACAACAGATTAATAACGGAGAAGATGACAGCCGAACAACTGGAATAAACCAGTAAAACTAGGAATATAACTTAAACTTGAGATTAAACAGTTACCCATGTTAAAATATGACAAACAATTAAAAATACATCTTTGTACAACGGATATTTCACTAGTCATTTTAGTTGAAATATTAGTTTAAACAAGTCAACTGAAAAACGTCAGGCAATATGAATGTAAACACATTAGCATTCACTGATCAACCAGCTAGTTGTGTACGATTTATGAATTGATCACCGTCAGGCCAAACTGATCTAGAGAAGAACCATGTTTAACAACTTTCTTACCTCAATGTCCGTCTTACTCTTACAACTGTATAGCCCTGTTAAAGTCGAAACTTCAGTGCTTCCGTGAATTAAAACTACAGCGGTTATATTTAAATGTACCTCCAATAATTTAAACACCGTCTGATCTTTGACAATTATTTACCGTTGTTGAAACACGGCCGAGGCTTGAGTTACTGTGCCGAAGTAGACAGCGAATAAAAACTAATTGCAATCGTTCGTAAAGAATCCAGTTAGTCCCTATAAACGGAATCTAATAGCATCGCCTAACGGCTACTCGCTAGCGTAAATAGACAGGTTATAGCACTTAATGGAAGCCACGATAATCAAGATGCACAAAAACTAGCAAGCGATATTTTTAAACATAGTTTGCAGACAACGTCGCTAATGTTAGTTTTATGCCACATCAACGTTTTATGCAAAACAGGACATTAAAGCACGATCTAGTATAGCATGGAAGTGGAGTTCCAGCCAAACGTACCCGGCTACCTTTAACGTTGATATTTTGACAAATCACAAATGAGCAAGCTTGTCAGTCAGATAGATACATTTTAACCTCAAATATTATGCCAAATGTGTGGCATTATCCAACTAAGTTACGACTATTACCCTAGCAACTTGGCAGGGAGTAATTTAAATAGCAGGCCATCAAGCGACGAGCTTGAGGCGGTTTGTTTACCCATTTGTAATTTTGTTTAGTTAAGTCGGGCTACTTGTGGCAAGGCGATTCTAAAATCATCACTTTTTAAATTATATTAAAGAGAGTTTCATTAGTTAGCCACCGATATATAGAAACAACACTTTGCATCAAAATATCTAGCTTTATTTGCCAAACGGAATTATTTTAAAAGCAACTAGCCAATATGAATAGCCTTACCTTAAACGTCTTCGTATAGCTTATAGCAAAATGAATGTCTTTAATTTCCAATTTAAAAAGTAAAGTGCGTGTTACTCTCTATTACGTTAGCCCACCTCTAAAACCCAATCCTCTTCATTTGAAAATACCCAGGGCCTAGTAAGCGAGATGCTGATTGGTTTAACGGAATTGGATATCATGCCTTGTGATTGGTTAGTTTGAACCGAAGTTTGTGAGAAAAGCGCCCTTTTTTGTTTGAATGCCGTGAGGCCTGCAATACGGATTGTGCAGTTGTTTTAAAAAAAAAAAAAAAAAAATGGGGGATCTTTTTTAAATGACAGAACAGTTTTAACACTATATGGATATGTTAAAGCACATGGGGCAAAAATGTCTAAATAACTGTTATGCAGAATGATCTGGTTGCTTGTTATCCATTTAAAATTATACAACGCAGTTTTTTGCTGAAAACCTAAACCTTCCTCGATTTATTATCGGAATTGTAACGTATATTTTCTGTGACTGCTGCTAATCGGATGTATGTGGCAGAATGCCATTGTTCTGTTTGTTTGTAGTTGTATATGCATTGTTGTAATTCACTTTGCTCGTGTTTCAAGTAGTTACTGGACAAAACAACTGAACGTCTTACTGAGAGCTATTTGTGAAAACTGTTTTAAAACGAGTTAAGAGACAATTGTATATTATTTTTTCATTAGCACACCGATTTCTGCAGAGTAATACATTATCTTAAGGCCGGTATACATTTTTATTAAATATGGTTGTTCACGAAGTAGCATCTATGGAAGACGTTTTCATTGTGTTTGGGCAAGAAGAAAAATTCCAAAACAGAAAACCAATTAACTTTTATACTCTAAAATTCTAAGAAATACCATCGATTACCAATAATTTATACAAAATACGATTCTGGTTATCTGAAAAATTACATAGATTAAAGCAGAGTATTTTACAAATTTAGAAGACGTCTATATAGTTATCCAGTTTTCATACATTTTCTTGTTGCCTTTAGAAGACCGCGGGTCATTAAATAGTATTGTATTGTGTTTTCACCTTAATTTACATAAAGGGGTCCAAAATAATCAATAAAGAGTCGCTTCTGTGAGCCGTGTTTTGAGAAGTTGAGTTTGTTCAAACATGGTTTATTTAATTTACAGGTGGTGATCATGACCTTTATGCTGATTAACCAATGCGAATCAAGTGGCAGGACAGGAAAACTGGTGAGTTTACTGGTAAGGTACTATTTCTTGCCAAATATTAGTTCAAAGTTCATAACTAGTAGGCTAAAGCCGGCCCCTTACACTATATTCTAAATCCTATTCAGCCAGCTACCTTTTTAGCTAGAGAAATTATGTGGATACAAAACAAGAAAATGACAAATACATTTTCAATATATAACTTTAACCAAAAAGTAAATTAAGCTGATTAATGCACACGCTAATAATTAATATTCAATGTTTGTTTCACAATAGTCTGTGTAATTAACATAAGAAATGTGCAGCATTAGTATCCTTCTCTATGAACCAGCTGGAAACAGCTCAAGTAACGGCCCACAGCAGTGTCATGATGCAATGTCTGACAATGCGGCGGAACATGCGTCCTCATGTCCCATCTGATTTATGCGTTTTTTATAGAACCAGCTTTCTCTGGAACAATTTCATTCTGGAGTACAAATCACATGAAGCAATATCTTCTTCCGTCTTTCGTTTGGGACATTCTTGTTACGTTTTACTTGAGGGGGACGATAAGAACAAGGTCAATTTTGTTGACAGGGTCCAGATTCATACTTTTACATACTGTATTTATTTGAGATAGGTTTATCTTAGCTAAAAATCATACTAGTATCATGAGTATGCTTTGTGATTTTCAGTATTTCTTGCAATAACCAGTTCCCGGTAGGTAATTTGGTCTGAATTTTCAAATTGCAGGGACAAGCAGTAATACAACACATTAAATGGATAGACATTGTGAGCACTGTATCCCCAGCAATGCCTTGTTATTTTTCTGGGTGGGCAAAGCCTTATGGCTGCAGTTCTTTGCCTTTCTAGGCCTGCCCCAATGCTGTATTGGAACAAAATGTTTTTCTACCTCTCATTGATGAAACTGCTTAACATTTGGAGCAATAGTTTAAAACTAAAAATACATGTAATATCATTACAAGAGGTCTGTTAACAAACCCATGGACTCCACGGTGGCCCCCAATCACTCAAATTTTGAATTGTTCCGTCGTAAAAACAAGCTCACCTTGATCTAAATTTCCCTGAAGTGCAAGACATGCTCTGAAGCCAATTCCAATGATATATAAAGAAAAATTAGTGTGATGGCAGCTACAATGCCTACCACCAGCTCCGTGCTTCCAGAAAAGTAGGTCAGAGATTTTCTGCATTTCCTAGAGGAGAATCCATTCACAACAGCTGCATACAATTTGCTCTGCATAAAGAAGTGCTGGCTTTTCAATGCAAATACAGTATTTTTTTTTATATTAAACACAAACAGGTGGATATGCTCACTATCTCACACAACACAGTTTGTTAGTATAGCAAAGAGGAGAAGTACATAGTCTTTTAATATTTACACAATAAATGACAACCAAACAAAAACATTATAAATATCATAATTGTTAACTTTACAACAGTTATATGTGACCAATAACCAAAAAAGCACTCCATTAAATAACTGGCTTCAACCCTATCATTTACATGGTTCCAATCAAACACAGTGGTTAAATAAATCCAGCAAAAATGTTCTTTTCCAGTGAGTAAAATTAATAAAGTCAAAACAACAATCATGAAATCCCTTTGTACAAAAACTCTTTATACAATAAAATTAACACAAGATATTTTCAACATTTTCAAATGTTTTATAGTGACTACTATACAGAACAGTTAGTAACCTTAATCTGAGAGAAAAAAATGAGTGAAAGTTTTTTGTTAGTATTAGATGAGTAAAGCATTGTACTATTTTGCATTAATGAGCCAACAAACAGAGACCGTAGGTTAAATAGCTGCCTTGACCATGAGCAGTAGGCCTCGGTGCTATTTTTAGCAGCCAGTCAGAAAGTTGCCGAAGTTGTCGGTTACTTCAAGACAAACATTTTGAGTGCTCGTGAGTTTCACCACAACTCTAAGCGTTCTTTGCAACATTTTCACAACAAAATAAAGCAGAAGAAATCAGGATATCTAATCATGTGTTTAACTTCAAATATACCTTTTCTTATTAATATAACCAACAAGAATTAGTGGTGTATTTTGAGATATCCGTATTTTTTTTAACCATATTTCTATTTAAATGCTGGTTTCATCAGAACAATTTCACTTGTCCTTTTTTATTGCTCAGTGAATAAAGTTGAGTAGCTCTTAATGCTTACACGTTACTTGTGGTAATCTGTCTCCAGAGAGATTGGATACATACAACGGGCTAAACGTTCCAACGTTATAGAGGGAGACAATGTAGACGCTTGGTATTGCATATATGTAGAAACGACAGATCTAGTGTGAACAAAATTTCCAAAAATGCCTAGCATATTCATTAAAATTTGATTAGTATAAATTAAACTGAGAATATTTGGCACTTATACGTAACTGAAACTGCCTTCCTTGATAACCAAGAAGTTATTAATTAAAAAAAAGATATTTCACTTTATTCCTGCATTAACTGAATATAAATTAAGAATGGACTACTCCGTTAGAGGTTCTGAACAAAACCAGGTTCTGTAGGAAGAAAATGCAACTGAACACAAACTGAAACATCGCTCATCATGGTTCAAAGCAGTAGTGTATTATGTAAAACATTGTTTCTTTGTAAACGCCCTGCAATAAAAAAAGGAGTAGGCCTAGTCCGAACAAACAGCTCCGCCCTTTGGCACAGACATAAATACAGATAAGTCTATTTTTAGAACCATTGAATTGTTAAATGTTTCCATTATGTTCACTACTTTACATCAATAAACCACTCAAAAGTACAAAAAGTTCATAAATAGAGTTCATAATAACATGACATATGAGTGGCAAAGAGTATTGTGTTACTCAGTCCCAAATCTTTTTTTTTTTTCCAAATTTTATTCAGAAGTTCACAAAAATGTGATATCGTACACAAATAAGCTGTCCAATAGGATGATCTTTAAAAAACGGATCAAGATATGTTAATGTTTTTCTTTCACGCAATGTTTGGTTTTCATGATTTCACCTTCTTTCAGCATGTCCGTTATTTTTCTCTCTGTCTTTCGCCAGGGGGGTGGGGGCATCGGTGAGCCAATCTGTGGTGAAGAGCAGTACACGGAGAGGGGAGACTGTGGCGAGAGAAGGACAGGCGATCATGCGGGTCTCATGTCGGGGCTTAGACTTCGCTCTCGGTGGAGGGTTGGTGGGTGGGAGCCCAGCCGGTGTCGGGCAGGACGGTGTGGCGCTCGGGCGTAGCGGCCAGGGCGGTGTTGATGCTGGAGCACTCTGACTGCTCTTCCTGCAGCAGCTGCTCCGTCTCGGTGTCGTCCAGGGAGCCGCTGCTGGCCTGCAGGGAAACCGTGTCCGTCTTCATGCAGACGTGAAGCCCGCCCCGCGACGGCTTGATTTGCTTCAGGTCCTCCCAGTACAGCTCCTCATTGGATAGCAGACAAATGCCTTCCACGATCTTGATCTTCTCCTTGGTGTAGCTGTTGTCGCTGCCCGTCTAAGGGTGAAAGAGGGAAAACTCAAATCACGGGGAGACGGCGAGAATAACTATGCTTCTCTCCCTACACCCTTTAAAAGAGGTGACATCACAGAATATCTTGATGCATTATCGAGCAGTCATGACGGGTGCAAGTCATACCATTAGTTTAAACAAAGCAGCACTCTTCTCTTTTAAATATTAAGCAGTGTATTTTTATGAACTAGAGTGATGTGAGGATAAGTGTCATTCAGCCTTTCTACCCAAAGTTTTGACATTGCATAATACAAATCTGGCACTTTGCATCCCATTTGAATGGAAATTCAAACAAAGTGTCCACAGAACATGTTTACATGGAGGCAAGTTTTGAGACATGGGGACTGAGCACTCTATATAGTACACTGAAGTATTTTTGCTGAAGAATGTTGTAAAAAAAAAAAAATATATATATATACTAGTAATACCTTAACAAAAGTGCTCATGCAAAACTTATACAGACAAACGGCTTATTAAAACAAGGTTGACATAATGACAGACTAAACGCATTTTTGGACGAAAGAATTTGCAAAACAACAAGCAATAAACCAATCTACCACAAAACTAATCACAATCCATCCTAACCTCAGTACCTAAGTAAACATTTCAAAGCACATGTAGCATGCATTTGAGAACGCTACACCTTTAAATCAAACAACGGGCCCTTTTAGAGCAGGAAACGGGGAAAAAAACGGATTAGTATTTTCAGGTTTGGTTTCTTCATGCTATTTAACTACCTTCAGTGATTTTGTGGAAAACAGGTCAAAAGATAAAAGGTGAAAGCGAGTTGTAAGGATGGGTAAGCTGCAGTAAGGAAAAAAATACAGAGATGAGCTTTCAGGAGGTAAAGGACAGCTTATATACACGCCACATTATGGTACAATGCTGAGAGAACACTTTACAATGGAATAATTCATAGTTTGTGGTTGCTGAATGAATAGCAATGATCATGGGAAACGTTAACTTGCCTCTTTCTTATACCGTAGCTGGTTGTAAATTGGTGGTTTTTGCACAGTTTCTATTTTGACCTCTTGCGTTGAAGTTCTGTAAGAGGGGTTGCTGTAGGTCAAGTTACTCACTCCTGGGTCAGCAAACTTCGACTTCTTGTGTCTGCGGGAGTGGAAGACATTATTACAGACACTGTCCGGTGGAATTCAAAACACGGAGCAAAATCATAGCGTATCAGGTTGACTTGCCTGTAAATGATGAACGCCACTATGAGAATCAGTATGGCCAAGATAGTCAGGGCACCTCCGATGACATAGCTGATATGAAGACCTTCCCCTTTAACAAAGGTAATGCAAAAATAATAAATTATTAATTCTCAGCAATGGGGATATTAATGCAGTGACATTCATATTGTTTAATTAAAATTGATTTACAATAACAGAAAAGGTTATTTTCAAGTATAAGTAAATACATATCTGATTTATAAAACTTGAAAACAATGATTTAAAAAAAAAACAACTTACCATCAGGGACTGTTATTACGTTGCTCCCTACACATCCAACCAGACTCAAGTTCTTGTCTGTGCAGCTACACAAATGAACACAGACAACCCAAATCTAGGTCAGCAACACTAAATGAATTAGTACTAGACTGTTAGCATGACTATATAACAACAAAACTCCACAACATGCAGTTCACTTACTTGACCACAGTGGGGCTCGCTGGTGGCTTGTTTGTGGCAGTTTTGGTTGAAGGCGTGCTGTTGGGTCTTCTGTCAGGAGCCTTAGGGATGTAGCCTGAAACTGAACCAGAGCTAGTCATTTGAGAGCTGAGCTTTATCCAACTGGAAACACTCATGAGGGAATCTATTCGCAAGTGTCTGCAGGACAGTATTATCTCACTTACTGGTGGAACAAGGCCTATCGTCTGGTTCATCAGGACACGCACAGGCAAAGCTGTTGGTCTTGGCAAAGCAGAGGTGGGAGCAGCCCCCGTTATTCACCCCGCAGTGGTTGGTGCCTAACATGGGAGACTGCCTGGTTAGCTTTCAGGAGCGATTCAAGACCAGCCAGAACATTGTGCTGTACAACACTGTACAAATGTAAAATTACACCAAAGATCCACAAAACAACATCAGAGGACAATCGACAATACAAGCTAAACAACAATCCACAGAAAAATGTCTTGTACCAAGGGCTAGGGGAATGAACACACTGCCTGCGCTGGAGCTGACCCCAAAGCACATGCCCTTACCGCTCTGCCGCTGCTGTGATACCACAATGATGTCCATTAATCCCTCTACATTGGCCAGCACTGTCTCCTTGTTGCGCCCTGTGTGTTTATCTACGCGCTGAATGGACTTGGTTTGCCAGTCCGTCCAATATATCCAGCGGTCTTGCTGCGAGAGTTGGGAGAGAGGTGTTAGTGCGGAAGACACCGGCTTCAACTGGGAAATGGGGAAACAAAAGAGAAGTAGAGGAAAGAGAAGGGGGTTGGGAGAAAGGAGAAAAGAAAAACGAAGGTCAGAAATGGAGGGGAATAGAAGGAGTTGGCATGTTATAGATGTGAATCGGAAGAAAACAGAAAACGAGTGAGTGAGTGAGTGAGGAAGGGAGAGGGGTTAAGCTTTCTGAATGACAGGTACCTGTGTGAGGGCGAAGGGGTGTGAGACCGGGCTGACTAAGATCTGACGGAACTTCCCATTCAGGTCCGAGCTCTCAATCCGGTCCAGATGGGCGTCCACCCAGAATATCCTATAAAGAGGGATAAAAGAGCAATGTTTCCATTCATAGGAGAAGAATTCTACTTAACTGTAAAGTAACTTAACATCAATGGCACATTCTGAGCCCCCAGTCCCGGGTCTCACCAGGACGGTTTTATGAAAACGCAGGTTTAACTACCTCACTAAATTTAAATAACTTAAAACTAAGTAAGTTCCCTGAAAAATTAATTGACCTAATCTTATATCGCCTCTCTCTCACCTGCGAGTGTCATAATCCAGGGTCAATCCATTTGGCCAGCCCAGGTCAGTGTTGATCAGAACCTTGCGGTCCGACCCGTCCAGGTGTGCCCTCTCAATTTTGGCAATATTACCCCAGTCCGTCCAGAACAAGTACCTGTAGGACGAAGTCAATCAGACTGAAAAAAAACTTGATAGTATCCATCATATCTGTATCCTTTTTTGGGGGCATGTGCCGCGTGGTCTGATGTTCTGCTTCTCTCACCCTTTGCTGGGGAACACAGCGATGGCACGGGGCTCATCCAGGCTGTTGTTGATAAGGACTTTGCGTGAGGAGCCATCCAGGCGGGCTACCTCGATGGTATTGCGGCCAGTGTCGGTCCAGTACATGTTCCGGGCCACCCAGTCCACGGCTAGGCCATCAGTGGTCTTCAGACCCTGGCTGATAACAGTCTCCATGCCACTGCCATTCAGGTTGGCACGCCTACGTGATGTACAGTTAGTAATTTAGTAACTGAACTGGCTATAGACAAACACATTTATACTGACATGTTGTAGAAATCGTTGTAAGTATAAAACAACAACATTACCCTTATAATAGTTATAACGATTTATCAAAGATAATCCCAAAAAGGTACTAACGTATACAATAGCTCAAATCAGGCCTTAAACTCAGCCAGAGCTGTTCGGCGTGAAGCTTCAGTAAAGATTAAAAATCTGAAGCCTAATCTACTTCCCGTGAGCTAGTTTTATGGGGATGTGGAAGTAAATGTCTTGCAAGTTCACCATTGTGAACCAGTCGTCTGAACGGATGGACTGTGACAGCTGCCTCAAAGCCTACATCAACCGTTTGCGGCTCAGATAGAGGTTGAGCACGAAAGGCCCAGTATCGGTCTAAAACGTCCATCCTTCTTGGGCACCAGGAAGTACTTTCTGTAAAACCCCTTGTTCATGTCAGCAGGGGTCACTATGCAGAGTTGAATCTCTAGGCCCAGTGAACTGGGAAAAGGGACTCTGGGCCTGTGGTAGAAAACTCCTAGGGCCACTATAGAGGAGGGTGGCAGTCTGCTGGCAATGTTGATGTGCCGGCCTTGCGAGACGGGCTGTGGAAAAAAAAAGATGTCTGGGTGTGCACTTGGGGGCGCCACTGTAGTGTAGCGAAAGGAACACATGGCCATTGCTTCCACACTAATGCCAGCTTGGACACCAAGATCATCAAAAGTGTGGCCAGATGTGATGGGCGTGTCAAGGAGGGCTGACTTATAGGTGTTCAGCAGCCTGGCTTGCGAGAGCCACGGCTGTCTGCTCTCTTAAGGAGGCTGTGGCAAGCAGCGGGCATCCATGCCCTCCCCAGCAGAACAATGCCAGGCAGCAATGTGAGCGGGAGGGCTAATTGCCCTTTAATTGGACCTCGTTGTGCACCCGAGTCTGGTTCCACTGACGGTAATCACAATCAGGTGTCAACAATCCTAGGCCCTTTAAAAGGGAGAGAGGAACTGATGGAGCTAAATGTAAAGACTAAAAGCAAGGTCTGGATAGTGTTGGTTGTGTTCAGTTTTCCCCGAAAGGAAGGTTTTCTTTGTTAGTGACTTTTGTTATTTATTTTGTTGTTTGACATTATGCCCAATAAAAGGTTCCCCAATGCCTTGTTCTCTGGCCGCTCTCGGACCCAGCATGCCCTCGCGTGTTACAAAGTGGTGCTGAAACCCGGGAGCGGCCAGAGAACAAGGCATTGGGGGAGGGTTTAGACCTTTTCTTGGGCATAATCCAATTAAAGGGCAATCAGCCCCCCCCAATGCCCGGCTTTGTCCTGCTGGGAAGGGCGTGGCTGCCTGCTGCGTGCCACAGAGGCCTTCAGTAACCCTGAACTGTTTGTCACTGGGCAGGCTGTATGGAAGTTGTCATGGCCGAGGTCTTCCACTTTGTGGTCTCAATAAAGGGAGTCCACCGTGTGCAGAACCCCAGGGGCAGTGGTTGGGTGTTGCCAGAGATCCTGCACTTCCTGACAGAAATCAGGGTGAACGTAGAGGCTCTCCACAGCAGTGTTTTGCCATGCGCGGAACACCGATGACCTCTCCTACTGCAAGTGCGGCCAGGGCATGCCAAGCGCCTCTGAGGGTCTCTGCATCACCGGCATGACCTCAAGCCCTTCAAACCCTCCTGAGGCAACAAGCCACAGCAGGTCGTCCACTTGTTCCAGCTGCGAGCCGGCTACATAAGGAGCGTCCAGCATGCTTCATAGCCGTCAGGATGCAAGAACAGTGAGGCTCAGGAGACTGAGCCCAAAAGCGTCGGGCATGCTATCGCAATGGGTAACCCAAGAATTCTGGGTTACCCATTTTACATAAAGCCTCTGTTCAATATCTCACGTAAACCTGCAAACCCAACTGGAGCCTGAGGAGGTGGCAGCACCTGATGACATCCAGGGAGACGTCGGTGTAGTAGACCTTGCCCTCAACGCTGTCGTAGTCCAGGGAGATGACGTTGTGGAGTTGGGGTATGGCCACGTGGACGTCAGTGTAGTCGTCTGTGTCCAGGGAGATGCGACGCACGCTAACACGGTTGGAGAACAGCAAGTAGGTCTCTGGGCTGTCATCACATGACCGGCGGTCCCCCTTCAGCAGGATGCCTGTGGGGCAGGCACAGGACGTCCCATTGGGGTTGGGCAGGCACAGGTGGCTACAGCCTCCGTTCCTCCAGCCACACTTGTTGAAGCCTGCAGGGAAAGTATCTATTTAATATCCATTTAATCCAGGAAAACCTTGTTATGTTAGCATTACAGACACCCGCGGATCCGGTTTTCTAGCTGCTTATTGTTTGATAGGAGGAGTCCGCGTACCCTGATACAGGGGACCGATTGATTTATTATCAACACTTGAGTGAGCCGGTATAAAGTACTGCTGTCTGGTGTTATAGAGATAGAGAACAGGGGTATAATTCATGGTAATGGTGGTTTGCTTGAGGCGATGATGGTTGCAAGGCTCCTGGGTGGCTTTGGTACTTGTGGCACTTTTTGGATATTGTTTCTGCTGTTGGACAACAGCAGCAAAAAGGTTTGGGTTATATAGTAATCTTTTAGTTGTCCGTTGTTGATTAAATCGGCCAGACCTGAGGGGAAACGGACAGATGTCACCGCCTGGGACGGCTGTTTGTGGGTGAGGGGAGACGACACTCCGAGCCACACGAGCTGCCAGTTTGGGGAAAGTCATTCCTGTTTGTAGCAGAGTGGGGCTGTTTCTGGCAAACGCGAAGCTAGAAGCCGGGGCCAACATTTCATTTCACGGCCCATTGAATCTGATGACAATAACTTCCCTTTGTTGCTGGTTTCCCAAATGACAGCAGTGCCAGCGTTTGGTCATAAACGCCCTGTAGCAAGCAACTCCCTCCAATGATGTGGGGAGGGGGCCTAGGTGCTGTTAAAAAATCCTAATATATTACCTGTTTAGAGAAACTGTATGAACGCCGCTGATGTTGCATGCCGTGTAAGGCAATTCAGTGGGGAATTAGCCATAATGAAAAGGGGGGGGTGACTCGATTCTGCTGGAGGCCTTCGGTGACAAGGGCCTTATTGTTCAGACGCGTTGTCCTTTGATTGAGCATAATTTCTTAAGTTCATAATACGGGTCACCCTCAGAGGAAGCCTCAGTTTGCTCTCGCCATGTGACAAAACTGGTAGCGGCGCATGCCAGCTGAGTAACATGAATACAATTCCTGACAGGAACCAATTTGTTCCCCTGACTCTTATTATCTCATTTATTCTGAGGCATACTGCACGCTATCTGAGCAGAGCGCCCGTCTACAGAATGCACTAAAAGGATGAGTAAGAATCATGAAAAGACTGAATAGGCAGCCAGTTCTGGCAGGGAGTAGTTTCCAAGAACCCAAGCTGAAGCTTTCGGACTACGAGGCAACCGGACAAGGTGGAACTTTCACAATCATCAATTCAAATTATGTTTGCAGAGTCGTTATGGACACTGTCAGCTGAAAAGTCTCCTAGCCCACCACCCCAGGGAAAGCCTGGATGACTTATTTAAAGCAACCTCCAGTGTAATCCACTGACATTCTTTTCCTTGTTGGCCCGTCTATATTTATTAAGAAAATGTTTTTGTCTTTTCTCCCTATAGTTGGAATCACCAATTGTGGTAATTCATCTATTCTAGACTCATCACTGCCACCACACACACAAAGAGTGAGAACGCGGTAAGATTGGCCCCTCCAATCTAGTTGCCGTCGTCAAATTTACACTCTACGTGCTAAACAGCCCGGTTGGAGGAGAGGCACGTCCATCTTGACGTCACAGCCAGCCTGCAGGCGCCCGGGAACCAAAAAAAACAAACAAAAAAAAATACGGACCAATACCCAATGCTGCCACTGCCACTCCTTAACAATGACACAAGCAGGATTCAATCGTGGGAAACCCAGCTCAATATCTGGGCTTGGGTGAGCGCGATTCTGCACCCGTTCAAATCCTATTCATGTCATCTGCAGAGAGCAGGGCTGTCTTTATTTAGACGAGCACCTTTGCTGGCTTAGTGCCTTTATTGAGAACGTGAGCTCGCTTCAGATTTAAAAAAAAAAGAAGCTTTTATTGAACCAATGACAAAATGATAAATGGGAACTTAGTTCTCCATGTAGCTGAAAAGCAAGTGGGCCTGCAGATTTCTGAACATCCCTGCTGCCGAATATGGATAAAGTGCATTGGCCTTTTTCTCCATCTCAGTGAAACCACTGGAGGGCAGCACTGTCCACCTGTAAGTAGAGTGTGTATTTAACAGTGTAACTTTGGTATGACAACCTTGCTGCGTGGCACCCACCCAGTGGTCTCTCTCTGTCCACAGCCTGGATATCCATCAGGCCGGGCAGGTTGCCCCTCACAATGACACTGTTGCCCCCGGTGGTCTTGTCAGCCCGTTGGATGCTGCGGCTCTGCCAGTCGGTCCAGTAGATGTGTGGACCCAATAAGGTCAGTCCATAGGGGTGCTGAACCGGAGACACCAAGGTACGCCGATTGGCCCCATTCAGATCTGATGCCTCAATACGCTACAGGAGAAGCAATAAAGACTGGTAATTATGGTAATGGTAATTATGGTAATGGTAATTATGCATGATATGCTGGTAGATACAGGCAAAACAGGTAGATTGATAGCTTTAATACATGATTAAGGCAATGACACAAAATAAATGGTAACATAAATAACACAAAATAATGCAAAACCTGGTATAAACCTTAATGGCTAACATGAATAGCCATTAACTAAATTTCCCTAAATAATGATTGACTTTTTGCTTTATGATTTCTCAGTAAAAATGTGACAATGCTAAACCTCCTTTGCCAAGAGTATTTAGTATTGCACTGTGGGCAGCTGTGTGTGAGGGAGAGTGTGTCACGGGTCATGCTTTAGGTGGGGAGACTGACCTCTGTGTGAGCGTCTGCCCATAGAAGCTGGGACCCGGCCTTGTCTATGGCCAGCCCGTTCGGCCACCCCAGGTTACTGCTGATAAGGACCGCCCGGTCTGAACCATCCATACCAGACCGCTCCAGTTTGGCGTTTTCTCCCCAGTCGGTCCAGTACATATAACTGATGTAGGCAGACATAGGAATTGCATTGGTATAAAACTAAGGACAGCAAGCAAATGCATCTGGTAAACAGATTTCCGTCCATAGGATTTTTTACCCCATTTCGTGATAAAGTGCGATGGCACGTGGGCTGTCCAGGTTCTGCCAGATCAGTACTTTCCTCATCGACCCATTCAGATTTGCCACTTCAATGCGATTGGTGCCCGTGTCGGTCCAGTATATCTTCTGGCCGACAGCGTCCACTGCCAGTCCGTCTGTGGTCATGAGTCCTAGATGGGGTTTAGGATTCACAAGGTACACTTCAGACCTTCTCAGACATGCACATGCTTGTACATACAGCCAGGACCAAATGAATAATCAATCAGATATCCTGCTCTGACAATGGCCTTCAAACGCTACGCCGTCACGTCTGTCACGTATTGAATGATGGGGACGATTTAATATGTATCTGGGCAAGGTTTTGACGACAGTTTCCTCACCGGTTGAGATAATGTCCTCATACTCTGTGCCGTTGATATTCGACCTGCTGACCTTCTTCAGCGTGCTGTCGGACCAGTACACCTTACCTGCGGGGCGGGATAAGAGAGAAAAAAAACTCAAGCCTCTCCACTCAAACCATAATGCAGCTGCACAACTCTCAGTCACTAGCCTCGTACCCTCTTTGGGATCCACCCCGATGGCAATGGTGTTCTTCATAGATCCGTTCACCGCCAGCACAACGTCTGCAAAGTAGGGGATGTCTAGGGAGACCATTCGGATGTCTGTCCTCCGAGCGAAAACCAGGAAGCGGCTCATTCCTTTTATTGACAGTAAAACAAATAACAGACCTGAATACCGAGCCTAAAAGTAAAGGTAACAGCTAATTCAGAAGGACAGTTTCAGGATTTCTGTAACGGATTGCACTTCTTGCAGGGAATGCAAGAGGAGATAATAGCACAGGTGTGTTACTTCACAGCCTTCATGACACCAGCTCTTATCTCTCGCAAACACACCTAACGTAAGAAGGGGCAGGCCGATCGATGACACACTGAGGTGTCAAAGTTTGACTCTGTGCGAGAACTTTGGCGAGGGACGAAAGAGGACGAGGTCACAGACTGTCCACCCTGTCGCTCTGACGCACAGCACCTGCCAAAGCGATATTCCTGTTGGACCGTTAACCCTCTAGGTGTGGGGGTGATTAAAGACGGGGCTCCTATTTCAATGGGCGGGCGCTCCTCTTACAGGAGAGAGGTGTTGGAATCGCAGGCGTGCAGGGGCAGATGTGGAGGTGTTGGGAATCAGAAGTGGGGCAGATTTCAGGGAAGGGGTCCCCCTTCTCACCATGTGAGCACGTTTTGCCGTCCACGTGGAGGTTTATACCAGTGGGACAGGCACAGCTGGAGCCTTTGGGAAGCGGAGCTAGGAGACAGAGGTGACTGCAGCCCCCGTTGTTGACCGCACACGGGGTCTGCACTGCAGGAACAAAGAGACGGAGAAACAGAGTCAGGTTACGGTAGTTCCCGTTGTTGACCGCACACGGGGTCTGCACTGCAGGAACAAAGAGACGGAGAAACAGAGTCAGGTGACTGCAGCTCCCGTTGTTGACCGCACACGGGGTCTGCACTGCAGGAACAAAGAGACGGAGAAACAGAGTCAGGTTACGGTAGTCCCCGTTGTTGACCGCACACGGGATCTTCACTGCAGGAACAAAGAGACGGAGAAACAGAGTCAGGTTACGGTAGTTCCCGTGGGAGTTGAGGTTGTGTCAAAGTCTGACATGCGCTATGCAATAAATACGCTATGTCTTTAGAGTAGCAGGCCTCCCCTCCCGTCTTTGGGACCGTGAGGGGGGGGGGGAGGCTTTGGTTTCATCTCCTGGGGGCAGTTTGAGTGAGCAACCACTGTGCCAGTGAACTCCCAGTGCACCCAAGAGCAGCCTACGTCGTCATTTGAATGGTTGAACCTGACAGAGACCTCCATAAAATACATTCCAAGGCCGTGGGCTCAGTGGACGCTCATACATCACATAGCCTAGCAACAGCCCCTTCTTGTCTTGGAGTTGCAGCAGGGCAGCAGGGTTACTAATGGAGAGTGGGTGACACTAGGAGGCGACAGGGAGCATTAGTCCAGCATTCAATACTTTTAATACTACACTGCAAGTCCTCAAAGAGCTTTAACCTGGCAGCGTGTAGTGTATTGCTAAACCATAAAATCAAAAATGATGTGCTGTTCTGTTCAGCTGGCAGACAATAGTGGAGGGTGAGATGTCATGGACAGTAAAATGTGGGAGGATAGCTAGCCAGCAAATGCTACTTTGACACCATAAGAACGATGAGCTAAACCAAACCTTATTAATTACATTAAAGCAATGTGTCAAAACGGATCCCATTAAACATGTTATGCCGATATATCAGGATGATGGCGCTCAAAAACGGTTTCTGAAGAATAAAACAGACTAATTATTATGCTGCCATTTTGCTTATGTTTGTGAGATAACGTTTGGCCATTTAAAACCTGTAATAATTTATGGAAGCTTGAACAATGATATCTCCGGCCTACAGAGAGAACAAGTCTGTGGGAAAAAGCGCGTGAGAAAGCGAGAGGTTCAGTGATGGAAACGGCGAGACTACTGTGGTGCGTTGTGGACCACTTCACCGTGAGCCGATCCATATTTCACTGTCACTGACTGTGGCCTGATGAGCCGCTCGCTGCTCTGATGGAGGAGAGTTTGAGTCACAGCGATGCAGTGGCGTCCCACCTAGGCTGCGGTGCCGGTGGAACATGTGGATGTCCATAAGGTTCTCGAGGTTCTCCGACAGCGTGTCTCGGCCCAGGCCCGTGTACTTGTCAGCGCTCTGGATGCTCTTGGACTGCCAGTCGGTCCAGTAGATCCTATCCTCAAAGAGGGTTAGGCCAAAGGGGTGGGTCAGCTGGATGCCAATCAAAACCTTCCGGAAACACAAATAAAAAAAATAAAAACGTTATTATCGTTCAATCAATAAATGTTTAGATTTTTCTCTATACAGTTTGACCCTACAGATGGTCAGAGCAATGGAAGGAAACTAAGGGCTCACCCACCTTTCTGTCTGACCCATCGAAGTTGCCGTATTCGATGGTCTTCATGCCCGCGTCCGCCCAGTACAACCTCTCGGTCTGGTAATCGATAGCCAAGCCGTTGGGCCACGTCAGGTTGGAGGAGATGATGACGATGCGGTTGGAAGCATCCATTCCTGCCCTCTCGATCTTAGGATTGGTCCCCCAGTCTGTCCAGTACATGTACCTGAGTATAAAAGGTTAATAAGACACATCGTTCTTTTGCTAAGCAGAGGTTCTAATGCAGAATAACTTACGATTCTTCATTGTTATCTTTTTACACAGCAAACATCCCCGATAAGCTCTCAGGACTTTCTGTTTATGTTTGAACCCCAGGGCCTCTCAAGTGACCGTCAGAGGTGAATCCCCTCCCACTCACCCTCCGATGGGGTCCACCACGATGTCCCGAGGCCGGTCAAGGTTTTCCCAGATCAGCACGGTGCGCATGCTGCCGTCGCTGTTGGACACCTCTATGCGGTCTGTGCCTGAGAGGGTGGCGAAAGGGGCAGGGATGGAGTGAGCGTGGACACAGGAGACGCACTGTGTGTACAGTACACAGACACTGAACCACAGGCAGCATAGCACAAGTGTGGTGCGCAACAGCGACATGCAGACCAAGATCAGTGATTTTCTTAATGATCATCTTTAAAAAAAAACGGTTCTGGAACTCAAAAGGGAAATCAATGCACACAGGGGAGAAATGAGAAATTGAGTTTAAAAACCGTTACCCGCGTCTGTCCAGTACAACTTGTTGGTAACCCAATCAATTGCCAGACCAGCCGGGCTCTCCAGACTGGTGTCAACCACCACCTGTGAAGAATTCAAATAAGGCTTTAAAAAGCATGTTCATATGAAGATATAAAGCTGGGTGTCCTGAAGTTTTAAGAAAACTTCCTATAGATGGCGACATTTGTTTTAATGAACAGAGTTCTCCTAAGCTTCTAGAGGCTGGGTAAATTGTTTGGACAAGCACATGTTGAGCCACAGTAAGTAACCAAGCCTTGCAGCCCGATCACCACGGACCTCTTGCCTGGAGCCATCCCATTTGGCCCGGTTGATGGAGTCGGTGGTGACGTCAGTCCAGTAGATGTATTCCTCCCGGGCGTCCCAGTCCAGTGCCACGGCATTGCGCACGTCCGCCAGTGGGATGACGTCGTCCGACTTGTCCTCCGTGTCGAAGCTGATCCGACGGATGTCCGTCCTTCGGGCAAAAAGCAGGAACTTGTCAAGACCTGATCGAAGACCAAAGGTCTCTGGTCAGACTTCTAGGTTTTACAACAGGTCATCACAACACAGACACACACATATCTCCTGCATGTCTACATTTTTAAAAAGTCATAACAGAACAGAAACTATCCTGATGCAGACGGCTGAATCTGATCAACAGTGTTTCATTCATAAACGCAAATTAATAGAATCGCCTAATTTATCTAGTTTCATAATCTTAAAGATCCTCAATTCATTTCATGAGGAACACTATAAAATGGTAGGGATAACTTACAAATTATTAGGGAAGTAGAGTCAATTGACTGACTTGCATGTGGTAAAGTTAAATGATATATGTTTCTATCCGTTGGATGGTTTATAAATGTTATTTCACCTAACAGTAAGTCATTACAAACGCGACTCACTCTCGGCACACTTGAAGTTGTCCACTCTCTTGAAGCCTGTGGGACAGGCGCAGCTGTAGGTGTCGTTGCTGGGCAGACACAGGTGACTGCAGCCCCCGTTTTTGGTCCAGCAGCGGTTCCGACCCCCTGGAGAAAGAAGAGAATACTGTGCTGGGGGTGGGGGAGGGTGGGGTGTCGGGATGATTCTGACAGGGGCGTGTTGTACTTCAGGACGAGGCTAGGGGAAGGAAGCCGGCTCACGCTGACCTGCGGGCTGTCTCTGGGGGTGCAGGGTGTGGATGTCCATAGGGAAGTGCAGCTTGTTGCGGATAATCTCCTGGTTCTTGCCGGTAAACTTGTTGGCGCTGTTGATGCTCTTGGTGTGCCAGTCGGTCCAGTACAGGCTGTCCTCAAACACTGTGATGGCGAAAGGGTGGGGCAGGCCTGCGGCAGACCATTAAAAGGGTGTGAGAGGAAGCCACCAGTCATTTTTAGTTAAATTCAGCATTCTTCATAATGGGTGGAAATGATGTATTCAATCTTTTCTGCTTTCCAGGCCCGCTTCAGTCTCTGTTTGCTGGCCTGTCTGTCACCATCGCAATCAGACCCGGGATCTACCTTTTCTTCAGCCCCCCTCCAAACCCGACCCCCAGCTCTAGGACAACTGGGACAGCAGCTGCTTGCCCCCCCACAGGTGCAAGCCAGGATCCCAGCGTTGACGTCCCACCTGCCTCCATGCACTGAACGCACAGACAGGAGCTGGCGTGAGGCCAGCCCCTGTCACGGGCCAAGCGCCCGGCATGCATGTCTCATTTGTACAGTCTGTTGTTTGAGCAAACAGTAGAGCTGAGTGAAATGTGCTCCTCTCAGCAACACATCATTACAGGCCCTTCTCCTCACAATACACATCATTAGGAGTCTCCTTGCAGACCCATTAGTCTTCTGTCATTCCTCCTAAATGACGGTCACTATGGCCGGTTGTGGTACATTGGTATGGCATGCGCGACGTGATTAAGCCGAGAAAGGAGTTCGTCAGGACAGAACAGAGTATCACGGGATGACATCCCAATGTCAACCAGTGAAAAGTGCAAAGAGGTGCGAAACTGAAAACGCCGCCCCGCCATCACACGACATCCAGCCGTTTCCCCGCTGATCCACACATCCCAGCTGTAAACAAGGCACCAAACTGGCCTTTCACGCCGCATTGTGTTCCAATCACAAAGCTGGGTAAATGTAGTAAAGTGCAATGTCTGGTTATCGGCAACGCACTTGACAGATGTGGCGACCACAACCGTGCCCCTCTCCTTACCATGACATCAATACTGAAATTTACAGCAGCAGAGCATTGCATCTAATGAGATTTTTTCTCTGTTCAATACTCGAGTGATTTAATGCATCAGCTTTTACTGCCCTGAAACAATAGCAATGGACGCAGATGAGTCATTTTAACACTTTGCCTGGAATGTTGGGTCTTTTCCAGGCAAGCTTTTGGCCGAAATTTAGGGTTTGAAATGTGAATGTTCTGAAGCAGAAGAAACCTGAGTCGACAGTAGTAGGAACTTTCGATCACCCGATAACCTGATGATTTTTTAGTCCTGAACCTTTCACACTGTAGGCTCATAGCCCCGGTGATTCATGTCACGGGTTTACCTTGGCTGATGACTGCCTTCCTGTTCCGGCCGTCCAGGTCCGCCCGCTCGATCACATGGTGCTTAGCGTCAACCCAGTACATTCGGTGTCCGGCATAGTCAATGGTAAGCCCGTTGGGCCAAAAGAGGTGGGTGTCGGCGATGATGCGGCGGTTGGACCCGTCCATATCGGCGTACTCAATCCGCGGGGTGTTTCCCCAGTCAGTCCAGTATATCTTCCTACAGGAGTTCACAACAGGGTGCAAGAAAAAGACTTCAAAAGAGCTTCAAAATGTACAATAAACAACTGTACTTCACTGATGTGACAAGCTATGGTACTCATCACCACAATTTTATTATTGCTGATTAAACAAAGATGGAAAAGTTCTGTAGCACCGCTATAAAACTGCTTTCTGGCCATCTCATTTTGTATAGATTGGTCGATTAAAAGACGAACAGATGGACAGTATGCACAACAGGGGGAGAGTTTGATCATTTATATATTCTTTCTAAAGAATAGTAGGACGAACAGACACGCACGCAAAACATGCGGGTCATTTAGAAAACTATAAAATGAGCAAACTCTGCTAACTGACCACAAATAGGGTCCAGCGGGAACCCCTTTTCAAAAATACAGAGTTGAAATCGCCCATTTAATTTCGGTGTCTCGTACATTCCCCACAGCCTGCACGAGATGTTTTGGGCTTATTGGACGAGAGGCACGGCCAGACTGTACCCAGAACAGTGCCTTTAACGGCTCAGGGAACCCCTTTCTGATGCATTATAAAAAGCGGCCTGTACGGTGAGATCGTACCCCTCGATGGGGTGCAGGGCGATGGCCCGAGGCTTCTCCATGCTCCTCCACAGCAACACCTTCCTGTGCGTCCCGTCCAGGTTGGCCACCTCGATGCGGGACGTCCCAGAGTCCGTCCAGTAGAGCTTGTCGTGGATCCAGTCGATGGCTAGACCGCCTGCAGGGGAGAACAAAGTTCCAGGTCTTTTACAGAGAGCTCCAAACCAGGGAAAGCCCAAAACCGTGCCGTCAAAGCCCTAGCTAACCTCTGAGGTGGGAGGGTTCCATCGCACTCAGCTCAGTCATGTGACATTAATGACCTATTACTGCCAAGTAATGATAACTAACTGCTATTTCCGGTTCTTTAAACTGAGCTTGAATATTGCCTACATTGATCAATAAAGGCGACGATAAATTCACCCTATAAAATTTTTAATATCCGGCTTAAAACGAAACCCATGGTGCAGGTAACCAATCAAACAAAACTGAATATAGCAACATTTGACAAATGGTTCTGGTATTTTTTTTCCAGAGAGAACTAAAAACCAAAGACTTCCTGGATGTTCTCACTAAGTTAACCAGGGGTCTTATTTCGCCACCAAACTGTAAATGTCGGACTTCTCATTCTGCATGACCCTCCACATACCTGGGCTCTCGAGCCCGGTGGAAACCACCTCCTCCACATTGCTTCCGTTAAGGTTGGCTTTCATGATGCGGTCCAGTGTGACATCAGACCAGAACACAAGCTCCTGGCGTAGGTGGAAGTCCAGGGCGATGGCGTTCTCCAGATCGTTGAGCAGCAGCGTGTACTCGGAGCGGTGCGGAAGGACCTGCCGGATGTCGATCCGATTGGCGAACAGCAGCACTGGCTCTGGACCTGCGACGGAGTCAACGGCACTTTCAAACGGCCAGAACCAATGTACTCAGAGCACAAAGGATGGAGTCCGGTTATAGTTAAAGCCCTGTGAATCACCTTACACGGAGAAGCCCACTTGGCCAGCTGGATGGGGTTTCACCTATGAGTGAATGCTTGGTTCTGTGACTCACCCAAAGCTTTACAGCTACGCTTGTCGGGTCTCAGCTCGTAGCCCTGTACACACCAGCACTGGAAACCCCCCTCCACGTTGGTACAGCCCTGGCTGCAGTAGCCCTCCTCTGCACATTCATCCACATCTAGGGAGTGTCGAAGATGAAACGTGTGTGGGTAGGGTCAGGAGGGTCAACTCACCACTCACAAGCTCACATTACCCAGAATCTTTGCTTTGTATTGGATATTACACTGTCACGACTTATCCATTATTCATAGAAGTGTTGTACCAAAATGTTTTTTTTTTCCATAAGGAAAGAACACAGCAAAAAAACTGCCACTATCAAACCTTATCAGTTCTTAACAAGCCATAACAAGAAGATTTGAAAGTGTGGAGACACTTACTCATCATAGACATGCAATTGCCGTTTTACTCAGAGAGGACAGACACAACACAATTAGAGAGTCCTCAGGAGTATTCCTCTGCTGTGCCACCACATGAATACCACAGAGAGAGGTACAGTAATCAGTACTTAAGTTAAGTTAGGAAAAACAGGGCAGATGGTGAAGGGATGGCAGCTCTGCCGCTGTGACAACTGCTGGTTCCTTCTGCCTCCTGAAGCTTATAGGTCACTATTCACTAGGGAAAATCATGCCCCCCCCCCAAAAAAAAAAGCCAACTCTCCCCTGATCATTAGACGATATAGGTCACTATTCACTAGGGACAATCATGTCCCCCCCCCCCAAAAAAAAGCCAACTCTCCCCTGATCATTAGACGATTTGAATATTGACGATGGCTTGTGTCCCCTATCAAACTGAAAATGATGAAGCTAATTCATGGAGGAGCTGCAGAGCATCTGTGACTTTGAAGGGCACATTACGAAAAGAGATTTTTAACAATGAGGGATTTGTCATTCCCCGTCTTCGGTTTTTTTGCCGGATGCAAGAATGGAAGGTCGAATCCCCAACAATAAGAAATCACAGACACACAGACACTGCTGATACCACCGTGTCTGATAAAGCCACAGTTTCTACAGCAAACATTTTGTGTTGATTGATAATGTGTATGGTTGGTTTTGGTCTCACCTTGGCACGACCTCCCGTCTTCCCCGAGTCTGTAGCCGGTGTGACAGGTGCACTGCACCAGCCCGCGGGTCATCAGGCATTTCTGAGCGCAGCCCCCATTGTTCACATTGCAGTTGCCATCACCTGACCTTTGACCTGAGAGAACAAAGACAGACGTGGCAGAATGACCACACGTACTGAAATTAAAAGAACAGTGCTCACTTCTGCTGTTATACACTGAAATTGTCACTGTGGCAACTGGAATTTATTTATTCTCCCTCTGCGAATAAACATTTTGTTCTGTACTAGCCAAATAGTGTCATTTACCTCAACTGATTCTGGCAAACCTGCCCCGAGATGTAACACTGCATAGCCATTACTACAAATGTGCTATAAAGCATAAGAATGTTGGAGGTTTCAGGAAACAGACAGACACCTTGTATTGCACTATATGGCCATTTTGAGCACAGGAAAACCGACTGACTGTACACAGAGTCACATTCAGTATTTGGTCCCTGTTGTGGGCCAGTGGGAGCGGGACTCACGGCATTCCTGGACGGGGCGCTCATCCGAGCCGTCCCCGCAGTCGCTGACCTCGTTGCACACCTTCCTCAGTCCGATGCAGCGGCCGTTCCCGCACAGGAACTGGTCCGGGGCGCAAGGCGGGGTGTCCGGTAGCGGGGTGTCTAGGGGGTGGGAGGATGGTTCAAGTCAAGGCGGATATGTTGATCTCGGCTAGTGTTTCTGCTGCCGTGTTTCTGGACTCTAAGCCCACTCGTTGAGAAGTAGGGTACAAACTGTATTTTAGTCAGTTTCTGTGAAAGTTACTGCAAGACCTTGACATTCTGTCTGACCGTCTTCACTGTTGCAGAGCAAATGCACGATATTCACAAATTTCTGGTGGATAACTTTCAACATTCCTCTTTTA
The DNA here is from genome assembly GCA_025775065.1 of Hiodon alosoides. NCBI lineage: Eukaryota > Metazoa > Chordata > Actinopteri > Hiodontiformes > Hiodontidae > Hiodon > Hiodon alosoides. The sequence continues at coordinate 28,198 of JAOYSI010006192.1, read as the reverse complement.
TGCAAGCTTGGAATACAAAATTCTCAGGCCACCTCTTGTCTTCTGGTGTTTAAAGACAACAGAACGGTTACAAGAGAACGGGTACAAAATACAGTGAATAAGTATGAGGGTTAGCGTTACCCGTTTTCTCACAGCCGTCTTCATCGCTGCCATCTGAACAGTCGTCCTCACCGTCGCATCGCCATGACAACCGGACGCAGCGGCCCGAGGCGCAGCGGAATTGATCGGCGGTGCACATGGAGGTGGCTGGAAGAGATCAAACAGGCAGGCAGTGCACACAAACGTCCAGAGAACTGGCGGAAAAGCGCACGCAGGTGCAGGGAGACACATCCACTCACTGCAGTTCTTCTCGTCGGACTGGTCATCGCAGTCGAACTCGCCGTCGCACCTCCAGCCCGCGTTGATACACATCCCACTGCTGCACATGAACTCCACAGAGCGGCACGGCTGGTGGGAGGCTGTGACAGAGAGAACTTCATTAGCCACGCGTTACCGCATGCACCTTATCCCCGAGAGCGGAACGCTATGCCGATAAGGGCCGCCCTTGGCCCTCGTTCAAATCCATTCAATCGGGAGTGATAGATGGGGAAGGGGAGGGAAAAGAGAGAAAGGGCAATACAGATGGAAAGAGAGGAAAGACACATTAAGAGCGGCGTTTTCAAATTCAGACGACGATAAGAACCTCTGGTGCAATCTGTGCAAAACGCCTGCCACAAACATACCACACTGATGTAAAGTCAGTTTGCCTGCAGAACAGAAAAAAAGGACCGTGATCTGAGGAGGATCAAAACAGGTGGCTTGTCACCAGAATGAATAGAGTGTCATTACAGACGGTCCTATGTTCGGTGTTCCGTGTTATCTGCGAGATCACACCTATCAGCTAAAACGCTGCCTATCACATCGAGCACGTTCATTTGCAGACCAAAGAGCCTACACAGATGAAGATATTTAATCTTGTACACCGGTACAGGCGGAGCCACAATTTTTGCATTAAACAAAGCCGCCTTGATGATGACTTCAACACAAGGGGATGGCCAAGGAATTCCATCTGAAGACGAGTCTATAGTGGAATGTGCCTCAGCCACATTGTTCAAGGTTTTCCATTTCGCTTTGAAGACTTCTCAAATTTCAAAAAAATGCTTAATACCAGTCTACAAGCAGAGCTAACCAAAGGCTATGTGGAGAAGGATGTATATCAAGCGTGCATGGGAAAGTTATTACAGCATATATTAAATCTTAAAATGCCTCACCTTACAATTATATAATATCATTTACAAAAAAACTGCACCAAAGTTTAATTATTCCACCTACACAACTTTAAAACAATCCTACACTTGCCTAACTGTAAACCGTAGCATTGGATTCTGCCATATGGACACACTAAGAAATTAAAACAATGACTTTCAAATAAAGTGAAACGGCATCTCCATCTCCAAAGACAAAACCGTAACTTAAGCAGCTGTTGGCAGTAGGTTTCAGGAATCTGTTTCCAGACTACTCATCCTCCGTCTCAGGCAGCCAGTAACTCTGACAGTAGGTCAAAGAGCCGTCATTTTACAACCTGACTATTTGCCACAATCTGGGTCTTTTGAGACTTGCGTCCCATGTCGGTGCGTTATGTTGTAGATGCACCATAAATGCACGCACTGAAGAACTTTGGGTATTTGTCCAACAGACCTTAGAGAGGTCAAACATAAGCCATGAGCGGCCGGGCCCTAGTTTGCACAGGTGACAGTTGTTAATGATTACCATTTAAGTCATTTGAACAGTGAGGTGGAGAACAGCTTCCAGTCTAAGCAAAGGGATAGACCCTGCAGAGATGGGTTGTGGCCGTTTTTTTCTGTTTACTTTTGAGGACACCACTCACCCCATGATTGCATTCAAAAGAGGCCTGTGACTGCAACTGCTGCTTGCCACCACCAAACAGAGTCAGATTGGGAACAAAAGTTTGAAAGTCCATTTAGTGCCATCATATAATAAAATGAGTGGTGCTTGTGAAGGGACACTGATGACCGTTTTGCCTCAGCTGTTTTGGACTGGACCAACATTTGGCAGGAGGTATTAGATCAGAGATAGAAGGGTGTTTAAATGGAAATTGGGAGGACGTGAGAGTTAATTTGGCATCCCTTGTACCTGGATACAATCCAAGTCTCCTGCTCCGGACCTCAGCCCTGGTCACATACTACACCAATGCAGACGAATATTGACGTTCCTATATTCCTATTAACGTTTCTTGTGCAAGGGCATATTATGATTCTACAATCAAGAATGGGAATGGACCAGGATTCCAAGCATATCTACGGCTGTTCTAAAGTAAATATTAACTCAGTCACCTTACTATTACAATGACAAATGAATATACAAAAATTAAAAACCTGACGACAGACTGAGATTTCGTAATCTGAACTAAAAGAATAATTCTAAACATAGACCCCCTAGTGATATGATCAAACGTCCCCAGGAAAGGACACAGTAGTTACGGCACGGCCCGCGGACACAGCGCTTACAGCAGTCGGACTCATCGGACCAATCCCCGCAGTCGTCGTCGCTGTCGCAGTGGTAGATGTCCAGGATACAGCGGCCATAGGCGCACTGGAATTCCTCCACGCTGCAGGTAGCTGCCATCATGTCCGAAGCTGTTGGGGTGGGGGCGGGGGTCATGGGTGGGGGAGAGAGAGAGAGAGAGAGAGAGAGACCAGCGCACAGACGTTACAACCGCGCATGACAGACAGCGATGGATCTTAGCTCATTACCATGAGCATCACGCATCACGGTCAGGTGACAGAGGCATCCCAAAATGCCAACGCTACAGAAGACAAAAGGAGCCCCGTGACTGTTCTAAAACCCAAAATGAACCCGTGTCAGATGGTTACACAACAGAGAGCCGTCTTCGCAGGGGCCACCCAGTAACAGGCTTTTGATACAAATGTCACACACTGCATTGGCAGCTTTATGCCATGCTAACATCGCAAAGGGGAGTCACAACACAGCAAACACACAAAGGTTTCAACACATGATTTATTAAAGTCTGCGGAGAATCTTCTGGCACATTATGTATAACACAAACATGCGTGCGTATAAAAGAGAGATTATTTTTGACTTTGTACTGGATCCTGAATTATAATAAATTAAAGCAGCTGGCCTGTGTATCACAGCCATGCTTTGGTTAGTTATGATTGGGAGTTCAAAGCTACAAATGACTCAGTGTACTATAACAGTGTGTAGAGTTATTAGCGACCCTGCCTTTTTCAGCAACCCAATCCATTCTCAATTCTTGCAAAGCCGAGAGATTTTTTCTTTCTTTTTTTGTGTCACAGGCTTTAATCACTGCACAACGAACACTCACACAAACAAGCACAATCAGCCGTTCTCACAAAGCAGATTAGCAATCCAGCGCGTCGGAGTTTTCTCATGAATGACATGTGAAGGCATTTGAGGGTATCAAAGGGAACGGTTTGGCATTTACCGCCATGCAATGTCCTCATTATTCAGGTTTTGATCACAGTTAATGCACCTGAAGTCTTTTGAAACATTTTTTAAACAAATCTAAATAGGGACTATTAAAACAAAATGATTCTTGGGCACACACACTCAAAACTGTGGAAACCTGCCCCATGGAACAAAGAGACACATCGCATTCCCCCTTTCAGGTCTATTCATGCTTTGAAAACTACATCTTTGAAACGGGAATATTTATTTTGCACGAGTTCTCTCTGGCGATGTCAGTACAGGGGGGATCAATGAATCGTGTACCTACACGGGGTTGAAATGTTGCCATAATGGGCACGCCCTTAACACAAAATAAACCACAAAGGCAGGATCAAGTCTATACCGTGCACCTGGTCGTCATTTAAAGGACTTGAAGTCCCATGTCAGAATGTAATGCACAGTCAGAATGACTGCAATGACAAATGATAAACCTTTTCAAGTATCCATTCTTTTGACTACTAAGAAACCTTGCCCTTAATGGACACAGCTGAGCGGGAGACTTCGGGAGCTGTGAACTTCATAACCGAGGATAAATCCCACTCTAACACCACAAACACACAAACTCTTCATTCATGTCACTCATATAATTAAGTCAATACATTTATCACCATCAATAGGTAGGGGCCTGAGTGAACATCATCAGACCTCTGTTGAAACTTCTGTGCCAATAAAAGCCTCAAAGATTACGTTAAAAAGCTAGGTATCCTCTGGCGATTAAGCGTTGACTGACATCTAGAAGTAAACAGCGTACATGCACCCGTTTTCCATCTAATGGAACCGCCTCCACTGATATAACTCCAGTCGCCCACTTGCTTTCTCCACGTGACCCCAGAACCTATAGCTCCAAGGGAACAAAGGCGTTTGAACCTCTGCAATTACATTTTACATCACCACATGCAGAGAGACTGAAGTAGTACCACTAAGCTCCTCCAATCCTGGTCACCCACAAGCTAGCTCTCCCTTTCCACACTGTAGCAACACAGCCCAGATGAGAGGTTCAGGACAAGTGGCATGGCTCTCTCGATGGTACTTCCAGCCTGCACGTGCCCAGAAAGCCGGAAGAAAATGCTCGTTAGCGAGGAGCCTAGGGAAGCCCTGCCAATTTAACCCACCCCAGCCTGGGTGGCACTCAGCCAATTGAGTCCTGCCGCTGGGCTCTCCTGGTCACAATCAGCTAATGACGTTTGCGCCTGAATTCATCCCGGGCGAACTCCAGCCCACAGGGCTCACTCTGCGCTCAAGCATTTTAATCACAACGCTTCCTACCAACCCTTGTTATTTGCAGCTGGGGCCGTTATCTGTAGAGATGAAAGCTCTGCCTTTAGCTGGTGACAGCATGGAGCAGCTTTGAAGATTTCTGGACAGAGTTATTATGAATTGGAAGGAGCCATCTTATAACCTTCATTCTTCCCTCTATGAGGGCCAACCTGAAGTCTAAAAGATCCTACTTATTCATTAAAACTGTATCCGAGCCCAGCATATTCTCTCAGGTTAGCCTCTAGGATATTTCTCAGTGGGCATTTGTGGCTAAATTTCAGATTATGAAAGTCACTTTGACATGGTAAAGCAGGCTCCAATGGCTCTTTGTCGGTGATGTATAACTAATAGAGATTACCTAACGGAACGTATTGTGCGCAATTCCAAAAGCATGCATCTTACTCGCCATGCAATGAAATCATGATTGATTGAGGGTATGACTGGTAAAGAACTTCCTTCTAAGCCATAATCACTTAACATGAAGGATAACTGCACTACCCCAGGTAGTGTCTCCCAGATTATTTAATTGATTTATGACACGACAATATTCATAAAAGAATATTTTTTAGAGCCTTCATTTCATTGTCAAGATCTTGGACCACAGTACGATTCCTGCAGGAGGGATAGACTAAAGGAAATTTAAACTAAACTAAAAGATGAAAAGAACCCAAGATTTCAGTACAAGTCTAGGATGCAAGCAGAGGCTGAAATGCCAAAGCATGATTTCTATATCACAGGTCCTGGTCTGTTGACACTTTGTTCAATTTCATTTGGAAAAGATTGCATTCGGGTGCATCTAGGAAGAAAAAGTTATTATGAGTATGGCTCGTTTTTTTTTTACCCCTCCAGAAAATCCTATCTGTTCAGGCCTTTGAAAAGCTTGAAGAGGGGTCATGGGGTTTGGGGAATTGGGTGGGATGGTTATATTAAATCGGGCTAAAGCGAATATGTAGCTGGGGGAAGGGGGTGGGTTGATGGCGACCATTGTGAAAGCAATCACATTCGGTTTTCCAAAATCTGCCCCCAATCATTACTGTTGAAAACTCTCCAAAAAAACCTCCACAACGCAATTCTCTAGCTCCAAGTAACGAGAGCCCGTTGCCAGGGCCCTAATCAATCTCAGATGTATCGGAGTGCAACAAAAGTCACATTGTTAATTATGTACAATGTCTTCCAGCCAGGCTATTTCTAGCAAATCAAAGAAATCAGCCTAAAAGGTTCTTGTCAGATAGTGATTCCAGTTTTAAATAATCAAGCATGAAATTCTTCAAAATACCCATGAGTCCAACGGCTTACAATTTGCCAGCCGTGTAGTAACGCGGGCATGCTTCGCAAATGGACATGTCGCCCTGAAGGATTTTATTTCGCAGTTGTACAGCGAATCATCCTCCTGCCCCTGCCAAAGTGTTAACAGCAGCGTTCACAGGAGACAAACGTTGGACGGAACACCATTTGATTGACGGCGATCCTGTCACAGCCCCCTTTTGAGTGTACACCAAACAGCGGCCACGCCGGGCAGCTTGATGGTGGTACCAGCTCGTCCCAAAAGGATTTCTTGGTAGGCCTTGCATGCCTGGCACTCTGCTTAGCGCTTGGAGCGTTTTCTTATTTCCCCTTCTTCCTCCTGCTGCTGCTGCTGCTGCTGCTGCTTTAACAAATGTGCCTTTAAAAGTGTCAGCACAGCCTCAAGCTCTGGATTTATTGCCATGCGTCGTCTTGTGACTTCCCCATCACAGGACAGTTCTGAGGGGGAACGGCGCGGCACCGTGGGCAGTAGCCAGACATTACTCACGGCAGTTCTCCTCATCGGAGCCATCCTTGCAGTCCGAGTCGCCGTCGCAGTACCAGTGCTCGGCAATGCAGCTGCCGTCCGTACAACGAAACTCTTTGTCCGAGCACTTCCTCATGTCTGAGGGGGAGGAGAAAAGCAGACATTGAAGGGAGGTTGGTACCTAACAGCATGCTGGAGGCCACACTCTATCCTGCTCAGACTACTCTTTGAAGATTAGACCACTCTTTGAACACGGACTGGCACTCGTTTAGCACATTGGAAATGTGTCTGACATTGCCTGCTGTCTCCTGGCACAGGGCACAGGGACAGTGCATTCTTTGTGTGAGCTGCCTGTGAGTGTAATCAAATGCGCAGGACCAGATTGCTAAATACATTTACCTTTCTATACATTGGATTTTCACACGTGACCAGAAACCGTTTCCAATAGAAAAGATGTAGAAAAACAAACATTCTGCCTTCCAGTGAAAACACTCTACCTAAGTGGGGGTCTTGGGGTGGGATGGGGGTATAGTGCCAGCACCTGTCTACTTTTCTAATACATATTATAATGGGATAATAATGGCTTTTATGGGATACTATTTGCTGTAGCCAGTCTCTTTTATGCAAAGATCTGAGAAGGGCAATTATTTGTGTCGTTCTCCGAGCTGCATTTTAACAAAAACCCCACAGGACTTCGTGCAAATCAGACAAATTAACAAAGAGCCTCTTAGCAAATGGAGGCAGGAGCACATAACCTTGGGTGCAATATTGAAATGGCCTAAACGACCTCGGAAGCCCTTGAGCAAGAGAAGAAATGATAAAACGGGGGGCTGAAGAGGAGACCTAGTGAACCGATATGAAGGGTTTTATAGCAGGCGGCTGCATGTCCTCTCGGCAAATAGGGAACCCTGAAGCAGTATGCCCACCTGTTCGGTCAATTGTCAAAAAAAGGTCCAGGGAATGGAGGATGGGGTTACCAAGGAGACCAGGGCAACATAAACAATGCAGGTTGGCGGAGGAAAGAACATCACCTCTAGCTGTGTTCCCGTCCCTCGACAACTGAAACACTGTGTTTGAACTTGGTAATGGCATGACCATAAAGTCCGAACCCATCCCACAACCAGCCAATTGTGCAACGGGAGTGGAAGTAATTACTCAGGGTCACCGGTTCGAGCCGGCCGGAATGGCATCAAAGAGTGGCCGATGAAAAAGTTATTTACTGCAGCTGGAAAGCAATTAGTCAACCATTAACAGGAGACTGGCCTGGAGACTGCTATGTGCTGGAACACTAAAACAGGGGATAAGTAGCAATAGAGAAATATATGGCTCCTCCAACAATGCAGGCTCCCAGACAACTCCACCTGTTGGTAAATTAGGAGCTAAGATTTCAGCAAGCTCAACTGAAGAAGAAGAAAAACAAGAAGGCAAGTATCTCCGGAAAGCTGGTAAAGGAACTGAAAACAGATGTCTTGGACCTCCACTAAGGGGAAAAAAGGCATTCAACCCATTAACCTCACTTGGACAACCGGCAGACACCGTTTGGACACAGTTTTCAAGGAGCCTATAGGAACACTTGAGCCAAACTCTGGCGGGACTCATAAAGGGCAGTGTTGATTACAGGCTCCGACGTGGACTCCGTCCGACGTGAGGAGTGAGCGTGCAAGGGGCTCGGGCGAGGACGGCGACTCACCACACTGTTCGTCACTGTTGTCCCCGCAGTCGTTGTCACCGTCGCAGTGCCACAGGCTGCGGATACAGTAGCCATTCTGACAGTGGAACTCGTCCTCCTCGCACTCCCGAGGTGCTGAGGACGTGGCAGAGAAAAGGAAAAGCACAGACAAACGCGTCAAATGACCCAATCAACATGCGTCAAGAGCTGCCAGGGAATCACCTGCCGGCTGGAGCAGGCTTTTCCTGCCAGACATAATATCATTATTCAATTGCTCTGCAGTAGTCATAGTCCTGTGCGACTCACACATATGTACACATCCCGGATTTACTGGAGAAATTCAGTCCTGCTAGGTATTGACTAGAACACCACTGCCCCTTCTAGAACCTGAGCCTGCAACCAGGCGTGTCTTTCATGGCTCGGGGAAATCACCCCTCCTCCAGGTCAACTATGACGTAATTTCTCTACTGGAGAACGTAAGATTTTAACCAATTTCATAAGCAACCCCTTTTCTGAGCTGACAATATAACGGCGTTAAAGATTCCGTGCTGTCAACAGGAGGGGGCACAAGACGGCTCCGCCCATACGCTGTTAGCGTGCTTGGTTTTTTTCTGTAATAAAGAGGTGAGTACTAAACAGAGTTAAAATGATGCATCTGGGACAAAATGACACTGGACTCTGATAACACATCAGTGAAAGTAGGCTGTCATTAAATATTTAACAGCCCGCTTTCTCACACTCACAAAGCATTTTCAATGGCATACGTCTTGCCAAAATTAAATGCATCACAGAAAAAAGCTGTATAGCCATGCATTAAAATTCCAGAAGGCAAAGCAACCAGAAATTTAAAAAAGAATATTTGATTGTAAAAAAAAATAAAAAAAATATCTTTTTTTCTACTGAAGCTGTACTGAGATAAAGCAAGATTTTCAATCTCTCGCTTTTTTGACTAGAACGGAAAAAGGGGATAAGAATCAGGAGGCTGAAATTTATTGACGGTATGTTAAAAAAAAAGGAATCACCCGTTAAGCCTCCAACAATGCACCATTTATTCCCGGAGACTATCGAAACAAAGAAATACAATCTCAAGAACATTCTGACATTGATCAGAACAAGTCGGAATTGCTGTGACCTTAAGAGGAGGCCTGAGCATTCGTCTTGGAAGGATAGTGTTTTCCGCTGTGAATTATGAGGGTGCACAGCCCCAATGAAGCAGATCAAATTTAATCTTGCCCGCACCACACCTCGAAACAGCCATTATCTACTTTGCAGTCCAGCAAGGTCCGAAACACGGTTTTAAGCTCCTCGCTTTTGCAACGTGTGGTGACCCTGCTACGCACTCAAAGACCAAAACAGTGTGGGGAGAACGCTATTGCTTGATGCATTCGACACGTACACTTGCGTTTACAACAAAAGCACAGGCCCTGCTCTTTTCTGTTTATTTTATCTCCTGTTTTGGCAGAAGACTCAGGGTCTCTCCTCTGGGATATCTTCGTCGTTTACGAAGGTTGAAGGTCGGATAGGTCAGGTTATTTTCAGGTAATTCATTGTACCTTAAGTTTCTAGGTTGAAGGAGGAATTAGTACTCGGACAAATGACTTTCCTGAAGGCAGCGCCCTCAAACACGACTAAGACCAAAGACACGTCTACAGCTAATTTGTGTGGTTTGCAGAAATCCTATTAGTGCAAAATGTTTTGGGAGGGTTACCCTGTATTTATCGCTTGACTCTTTGGCCCCCTGCTGGGCACCACCGAAGCAAAAATGATTTTCTTACTGCCCTCTAAATAATAAAAAAGGAAAGTAATCGCATAAAATAATAACGAAGGGAGTAATAAAAACAAGAGCAAAGTTTACGGGGGCACGCAATTTAAAAATGTAATCGCTGGCTTGCGCCAGACGGACCCCCCATTAGGCAGCATTTCTGTGTCTGGGCTTTAAAATATGGGTCAGACATACCACTTTGCCTTGGCCCCCAGCATGTTAACAGTTTATTTTTGACGGCAGTTTTCCTAAAGAGGGACTGGGACGTGAGGACAGAGAATTCGGAGTGTCTAGAGTAAAGCAGTTCTCCACATACGGATTGACGATACAAAGGCCGTTTTAAACAGATCACTGAGAAGAAAATAATGAGGCCAGTGGAGAAAACAGACACTTTTGCAAAGCCATCAATACGGCATTGCGTGTCTAATGTCGGCAAAGCTATTTGGTGGTTACCGCAATTGATACATAACGGTGTACGAGAATAAACCCTTAAAACATGATACAGGGCACATGCAAAGATTCATTCACAGGCCTTATTTTTAGAATGCGTGGCAGATTCATTCTTATCAAGGCTGGGCGCCTGCGAGGCGCCTGTATTAATACACAAATTACTTCTAACAAATGCCGCGCCTCCTGAAGTGGTTTCAGGCCCTGCAGCTGTCCTTGTGAACGAGAGGCGCTAGAGACGCCTGTTCTCTCTAGAGGCTCTTTAGGCTTGCAAAGTCCCTGTTGGAGAAACATCTTTAATGGGGGTAAAAAAGAACACACAGTGTGTAGTTTGTGGTGTGCCGCTGTCGCACCTCCTCTACTGCAGCGCTAATTTTGTGCGGGGGTCACATGACCCATGTCTGCCGAAGAGCGGGGGTTGGGGATCAGCCGAAAATGCAGCCGTGAGCCTCGTGCTATTCCAAGGGCCTTCTGAGAGACCCCATAGCCAGCTGGACCCTATTTCAGTAACAAACACTTGCTGAGTATTCCTCCAGGAACAGGAAGGAAGTGTCCAAACAGGGGAGGGTCAAAGGTCAGACCCAAAATTCCCCATGTCAGGTAGCACCACAGCTCCATAGCCAAGGAAACATCCCTGGATAGTGCATAAGCAGGCCCTGTAGTCACATATTTAAAACCAAAAAATGAATTACAGATTTTTCTTCAGTTTTTGAAGAACACTAACTTTTCCCCATGGTATTGTGGCTATGTCTGCTTTTTTGATTCCATCCGTCGCTATTCTGTAGTTTATTTTTCTGTTATACTGATCCAAAGAAGCAGCTACAGATTCTAAAGAAAAGGGAAAAAAACAGCCCTACAAAACTTTCTTCAAAAGCGATTTGAGTTTTAAATATAGCCGATGAGTTTCTGACAGAGGAAGGGGACAGCAGATCTTGACATTGGATCTGTAACCAGTAGAGCGAAGGTTTTAATCAGAGATGGACATTACTTCGATACGTTCAGCAATTCGACTGAATGACATCCCTGGGGGATTTAGGGATGAAGGTGTAAAGCTGTGCTGAGGGTAAAGACCGTGCCTGTCCAGGACATGAGCGATGTGTCGCGGCGCACGGCGGACAGGAAAGGCAGAGCGGTGGCATGGCTTACGGCAGTCCTGCTCGTCCGAGTCGTCCTCGCAGTCATTGTCCCCGTCACAGACCCAGGAGCGGCGGATGCACTTGCCGTTGTCGCAGTGGAAGTCCAAGGGGGAGCAGGTGGGCAACACTGAAAGCAGAAGAGCAGACGGCCGTCAGCGGCAGGCCTTGCTGAAATATACATGGGCCATGAAAAATGCATACAATACAGTCTCAGGCAGGGCAGGAACCCCCACCCTACCCGCCCCCAATTCGGGAACCAGCGGAGACGTTTGGTGGGCTTTAATACAGTGGCTTGTCTGGGTGAAGAATGCCTTGAATTTATTAATGGTCTGGCTCATTCTTCAGGAAAAATGACGTCTCAAAATATAAAATAGCACAGTCCCGTTTACCAGAGGCCCCAAAGAGCTTTGCGCCGGATCTCAAAGAAAAGCAAGAAGTCGGTCTGGCAGAGCAGCCTCCTCGACAAAAGAGGAGGGAGAGACAAAGCGTATTAAAGGGCTGTGGATACAACTCAGCGCAACTGTAGCGTGCTTGAGACCGCAAGGAATATCACCCGGTTAGGATATGGAAGATCAGAGGGCGAGAAAAACCATAGATTAAGGAAACATTGGTCATCTCCATGGCAACCTAGGCGGCAGGCCCCCAAAGACGGATGCCCCAAGGCACTGCCACCCAAGCCCAGCAGGCAATCGGAGAACAGCGGAGACGTGTTGGGGGAGCGGACCTGGTCGTTCACAACGGAAGCACTAAAGCCAATCTTAATGGCCGCCAGACGAGCCGATGCCCCTCCGCTCCGTTGCCACCGCACAAATACGGCTCGAGTTACGCAGGGCCCGCACATTCCTCCCTAACCTAATCTCCGTTAATGTTCCCTCTCCCCATTAGTGGAAAAGACTGGGTCTTTGTGGAGAGGGCCAGTACTAATGATATTAGGGGAAGAGGATATTCCGCACTGCGTGTACCTTCCCTCCCACGGACTCGTCAATATTAAACATGGCCTCCAATGCTTCCAATAATGTTGGTAAAGGAAAAAATGTATCAATTCATCTCAATGCAAAGGCGGATTAGTTGCATTGATAACAGTGTGGCTTGTGAGTGAACAAATTAAAAAAAATAAATCACCAACGTGTCTCAACAACCTCTATTCCTCTTACGTGCTCTGCACGACTGTGCAGATAGAGCCCAGAGGCTGGAGAGCGTGACGGCGACAATCATGAGAAAAACCTGCCAAAAAGCCACGATTACAGCCAGCAAGGCACGCCAACAACTGCACTATCTTCAAGTTAACTCAGCAGATGGCACAACGAAGAATACAAAACCAAGGGCTTTCTGCTAGAGCGCTTCGACGGGCTCCCTTTCATCTGAAAAAAAAAATTAAAATCAGAGTTTTGCTTAGTGCAAATGAGTGGTACAATGTTTGTTCATTACAACAGCCTGGCAACGTGGGCGAAATGTAATGCAATGACTCTTTGGAGAAACTCAATTAGATCTGATTAGACTCATGGCACACTGCAGTGAATTAGAGCAAGTCGAATAAACACCAAAGGATTCAAAAGGCTTATAAAGGTTTGTTACACAAGAGTGAAATTCACCCACTCCAAAATTCAATCATTTTACAAGTTAATAAATAAATGAACTGTGTTCAATAAAATCCCAGTGGAAGCTGCCTAACTTGTACGGGGACAGAAAAAGAAGACAGAAATCCTGGGCAGAATCTTCAGCTAGTCGTTTAGTCTGCTTTCTCAAATACACACACGCCCGCACATAGTCTGGCTCTATCGGAGTTATCTGCGGAGAGAAAAATGTTGCCTTGATGATTTCTGTTTGTGTCCCTTTGATTTTCTCTTATCGACTTCTGTCCGACACAGCGAAGAATGTGGAAACAACCCACCTTTTTCTCTGTGCTGGAACAGAGGCTCGTTATCGACACCTCTCTAATAGAGATGGTGAAATGCTGGATTTTTTTCTGCAAATTTTGAGCGAAACCTTTTTGGGAACTGTCCTTACATTTACTGGCCAAATAAACACATCTAGTTGGAGCATTACATGAACTGCAAGTCTGCTGGGGAAATCATTCTTGAAAAACAACATGTTTGGTTGGGCATACTTGGCAGGTGTTTCCAGTAGTAAGCTGGTGAGGTGTCCACTACCAAGCACACATTCGCTAGTCAGGACTAAACACGGATTATACACAAGGGGAAAGTCTGTTCTTTCTTTTCCCAGTGGAGAACTTATAATAATATATGATTTTATTCATAATCATTTCCTAAGTTTTACGGTGTGCACCATGAGTCAGATGAACTTCGAAAACTCACAATAAATGCTCATGTACAACACAAGTCTCCCACATGTATCCTGCGGTTTTATATTTTAACACGGTGCTGAGGTGCCTAGTTAAGAATCTATCAGTAAAAAGTATCTGTGTATTAGGTTATTCGATTGGGACTCATATCTGGCTAAGCAGAGCTTTTCCTGAAAGGGAATGAGATGAGGTTTAAAAAAACAGATGTATTGAGACTAGTTTCATCACTCGGGGAAGGAGGGGTGGCGATCTTTAATGCTGAAAACATCTGGGACCTCAGAGCAGGCGTCGGCCATGTACCGCAGTAAGGGCCCACGTTCCCAGCAGCAGCAGCAGCAGCAGCTCACCGCCATTTCACTCACCTGCTCGCACGCTGGGAAGAAACAAAGACATCCCATGTATGCAGAATTTCACGGGATCAAACAGAGCGTGCAGAGCGTGCAGAGCAGATGTGCTGGTCAATTAGCCCCGTTGGTCCAAACTTAAGATGGCCACACAGTTTGAAGCCAAATGCACCTGATGCAGAGGACTGTTTCGATAAACTCGGTTGCATTAAAGCCTTTAAAAAACTAAAAAAATAAGACCATGTAAAAAGCGGGTCTTAACTGGAGCACAATCCAAATGCATGGTTACTTGCAGCGCTTCTTACAGAAGGCTTAACTACGGGAGTTGACGTTTCACCTGCCCATCATTAGCCCAAATGACTCTAATGCTTCTGTTCACCATTTCATTCCATCATTCAGCCTGACAAAGTAAGATTTTTCATGACTACTGGTTTATCCTTCAGTGGAGAGCCACCGAAAACACGAGGCCTTCGCTCGTCAGGTTTGCGACGTGTCCGCAGTGGATTGTGAAAGTTAATATGACGGTTAGCCTTATATGGCGGGGAAGGCAGCGGCATTAACACGCCAGGTCAATGGTAAAGACAAGAGAAAATAGTCAGAGACCACAGGTTCACGAACAAAAAGAGAATTGGAGACGATCAACACATACGTCAAAAAGTTTCTCTTTAGTCTCTCCATTGTCTTTGTCATCTTGCATTTTGAATGTTTCTGAAGTGTACACTAATCATTGTACAGGCAAGCAGCACACATTCAGAAACCTGTAGGAGACTTAACTTCGAATGCTTTACGAGAACACAACACACAAATCCGTTTTTTTCCCCCCAAAAAAAAATATTTCTGTGTTGCCATGAGAAATTCCCAGGGTGCTTTAGGAATCATAGAGACAATTGAGTTTGTGTCACTCAAACTGACTGACTTCTCCTCTTCCACCTGCAATGCTCATACAGATAAGGCCCAGTACTCCATATCTACCCCTATAGATCACAACAAATATTCTGGAAGACACCAGACGCAAAACTTGCATTTTACACAACAGAGACCGTTGCACAAGCAGTAGTAACATCGCAAAATCTTATCGCTGTGTGAAACAGTCGAGCCCTTGCAATTCAGCTGCGTGACTTCACCGTCTTCAAAGAAACTACGTCTTACGGAGGCATTTCATGCCATTTTAAATCAGTAACCTGCGGAGATGAGCAGAAAAAAAAAAACTGAATTCATTATTTAAACCATTGCCAAAAATAAACATTTGAAAGTTGACATTCCTGGTACTGGTGTAGTTTACCGTTTGTTTAGTTACTTAAAAGTTCAAAGACAATTTTGTCCCATGGTTTTTCAAACAGTTGTCATAAGTCATAAGTGAAAAACTTTGCATCACATGTCATAACATTTCTATTACCCAGCATGCCTCCTCCAACCAGACCCATCCACAGCTGTACCACAAGTAAAATGGCTACAAAAGAAAACATTCTTGTAGCACTCGTTTAAAACTAGTAACGCTGAAGCCAGGCCCCAGACATGGCCATGATATCAGCAGTAGACCCAGTGACATTTCTACACTTCACAGGAAAGTACTCTCCAAGGGGGGGATAACAACCAGGACGGCAGGGGAGGTTAATGATTAACCATTGCCAAGGTTATTGGAGGGTAAAAACGAGCGCCGTCCTACAACTGACCCCAAGCCCTGCTGGGCAACTGCCATTTCCCGGGACTATCCTTCAACCATAAAGCTGCTCACAAGGTCTAAACATCTCCGCCCGTTCTTCTCATTAATATCTAACCCAGGAGTTTACCAGAAAAACCAATACTGAGCCGGGGTCTCCGTTCCTGTGCTCATTTTGACCACACAAATCTCAGATTAGAATACCAGATTAGGTGCATGTGGCTGAAGCAAATTAGCAAATTAACGTCACAATGTGAACCCAGGAATAGGAACTAATATCTGATGGTAGATAAAATGAAGTATTTTGTAGACTTGTTTTTAATCCAAACCAAAATGCCTATAACAAAGACACGTCTGGGTTGGCTGCGCCTGGCCCACTCAAAATAAATAGATTTTTCACTTTATTCACTTGCTAATCGTGTCTTTCTTCTCGCACATGTGTGCTTTAGTCATCCACAGATACAGAAGTAAATATTTAAAAAGGAGGCGGTGGTATCCCCCCCATGTTCACTTTTTGATTTTTTGGGTTTCGCGGCGTGGCACCGCGCTGTACAAGTTTGCCATGGACTGCTGCCAAAAAGTCAGCAGTGGAGGAAGGATTATGCTAATTTTTGAATCAGAATGAGAATTAAACACCAGAACAAAACAAAAAAAGTCTGAACTCCTTCCCTGTCGGTTTCTTCATGAAACCAAGATAATGGCGCTATCAGAAAAAGGCCTCTCCCCCGAGGTGAAACGTAGGAACATTGTTAATAATCTTCTTTTTAAGGGATGTTCTCAGCTCACGCTGACACTGGGCCTCCCGCCGAGAAGAGTTTGGGCTCTGATTGGCTGAGAGCTGGAAACAAGGAGGATTATGGGGTGCTGCAATCTCACTTGTGCCCAGCCAAAACAGCAGGGTGGACTCTCCCCCACATGCACAACCTCCCCCGCTCCCCCAACCCGAGTCTATCAGCAATTGGGGTTTCATTTTCGGCGATGGAAGAGTAAGTGTTTTGCATGCCTCTAGATAAATGTAATATCTGTAAACCCTCGGCACAAGAAACCCACAACCCTGAGCAGTCACAGCGTCAGAGCCTTTCAACACAGCAGCGGGGCTGCACGGCGAATAACAGCATGCGGTACTGGTCTTAATCCGGGATACTGAGCCGAGGAATCTGAGATCGGTACCGAGAGGGGCAGACGATTCACCTCAAACTTGCAGGAGAACTTTCATTACACTCCACACAGCCAACGGCTCCGCCAAGCCTCCTCAAATCATGTCAACACCGACCAGTTAGCCGAGATTTGGACTCTGGCCAAGAGTGCTAGTTATCTTATCTAGCTATGCATCAGGGTCGTCTCAACCCTGACCTTTCCAATCCCATCCGTTACCATTTTGTGACTGAACTAGTGGAGGTTACATCAATTTGACTGCATGGCTGAGTAGCTGAAACACTGGATATCAATTAAGCATCAAATCAAAAGGCCATAGAAACTATTTGCAGCTTTTATCACATCATAGGATTTCTGTTTTTATACGGTTATTTCCATGAACGCAAACATTTTTGCCTTCATTTATGGTAATTGTTTAACATACAAACAGACATACTGAGGAATATTTATATTTTTATATCATCATTCAATTCTAACATCACTAATTGCGAAGCTTTCCTCGAAAGTGTTAAGTATGGTTGCCCGAGAAAGAGATTTGGATTCAAATTTCAACAGAATCATTCAAAGGCCTTTCCTAACAATTTTGTTGAACACACAGAGAAATCCCAAGTGTTCAGCTGGATTGCTTTGTGTGATATATGGACGACCATTGAGTCCTGCTGTTGAGAGCCCAGAGTGCGACCGGCGTTTTGTTACTGTGATGGAACAAGCACTAGGAGGGCTATACCAGTTTAACTTCTTGCCTCTTGAATTCAGCTTTTCACAGGGGTGGGGAAATGTGTTGGGATATTCAGGAATAGGGAGATTGCAGAGACGCCGAAAGACCAGGGCCCACCGCAAGCAGTGGACGTCCCCCCCCCCCATATATACAGATCCCACAGAGAATCCTCCAGACCCCAGACCCCATTGCCCTCTCGATGAAACCGGATCCCTATCCTGTCAAAACACACTTACCAAACCGCTCTGTTTGCAGAGATTCCAAATCCTTATTAAATCAAGAGTTTACCTCAAAAAAATAAATGCCACAAACCACCACTTTGGCTTTTTCTTCACATTCTTGGCATGCCCATTGCTTAAGGGGAATATTACTTTCTCTTCAAATGGTCAAATTGATATAAATTGCCACTTCAGAAGGGAATATCACAGATCTCTCTCGCCAACGGATGGCGAAAGGCCTTTTGCTGGTGTGTACGTGCACATGGTTTGGATATTCCAGCAAGCCTTAAGAAAAACAAACAAAGTCTCAATGTGAACTTGAATACCTACAACATTTAATAAAGCACTGAATGAAAAGAAAAGCTATTGTGTGCTATCCACACACAGTTGCTGATACAACACAAGGAGTCTTGTAATATACACAAAGTGCAACAATTTAAATAACAATTAAAACTTTCTTTGATTAAAAAAAAGTTGAAAATGCTATTACTTAATGCAGAGCAAGCATTTGCCACTATCGACTTTTAGAAGCAATGCTGAATTTAAATAAGGTGCGTAGACCTCAATCTCAGTACTGATAAAGGGTTCAAAACATGTTCCCGTTGTTTTCCGACCACTTTCCGCCTTTCCTCCTCTCCCCTAACCGTTACCCCTTCTTAATTTAATTCTAACTGGAGTAGAGCCAGGGTGGAGGAAATACACTTCAATTAATCGTTAGCACGTCTGCCGCCTAAATTGCCGAGCTTGGAAAGCACATCCCATGCATTATCCAGCCGCGTTTCGGGGAGCATATTGAACATAATGAAACAAAACAGCAAAATGACCACGTCCCTCATCTGGCATTCAGAGCATGTTCACAGCCACTTTTACAAGATCTCACATGTTGTTTAATGAAGGCGACGAATGGTACCGTCTCTTATTTCATTGTGCCAGCCCATTTTACATCTTCTTCTAGCCAGTTACACTCCATCATAGATATTTTTGCCTTTGGTAAAAAAAGAAAAACGGCTTTGAAGGGGAAGAAGAGTCTAATATAACGCCACGGGCGATTCGTTCCCAATTGGAAATGACAGCGGGCTGGCAGCACCACATGTGTACGGTTACTCTCAGAGTAGCCAACTCAGAAAAATCAATACCAAGGTACAGAGGCAATGCTTCAATTATCCAAACGACAATAATCAATAGAAATTGTTGCTAACGCGTTAAACGTTAATCGATGCAGGCGTTGCTTTGCATGTAAAGCTGCTGCTCATATGGGTAGCAAAAGCAGCAGACTAAAATAGTTTACGTATTAAAACCCAGAGTTGGGCTTGACTTTATTATCTCTGAGTAACGGTAGGAGAGTAAAGGTCACAGTTCAAAACCTCATGTTTCCAGGCCTTTGATGCAGAAGAGAAAAACTGCCTCTCCTATACTACTTTCAGTTAACATTTCATGTGTCTCACACACACACGAGGGGTCACGGATGAGGGGTCACCATCTTGTAGCATGACCCATTCCTTCTCGCCACTCCTTCGCCTGGCCTTGTCTTTGGCACCTCGTGGCCGACACACTTCGACATGTCTCGGACAATGACAATACATTCCGTATGGCTGGAATGCAGACGGCGTGCAGAGGGAGGGAGAGAGAGAGGGAGAGAGGGAGAGAGAGAGAGAGTGACAGAGAAACAGAGAAAGAGAGAGAGGGAGAGCGAGAGACAGAGAGAGAGAGGGAGAGACAGAGAAACAGAGAGAGAGAGAGAGAGAGAGAGACAGAGAAACAGAGAAACAGAGAGAGAGAGACAGAGAAAGAGAGAGACAGAGAAACAGAGAGAGAGAGAGAGAGAGAGAGAGCGAGAGAGAGAGACTGAGAAACAGAGAGAGAGAGAGAGACAGAGAGAGAGACTGAGAAACAGAGAGAGAGAGACAGAGAGAGAGACTGAGAAACAGAGAGAGAGAGAGAGAGACTGAGAAACAGAGAGAGAGAGAGAGAGAGAGACTAAGAAGCAGAGAGAGAGACAGAGAGAGAGAGAGAGAGAGAGAGAGACTGAGAAACAGAGAGAGAGAGAGACAGAGAGACCCGGATCTTCTGCTGGGGAGACATGCATTCGCTCCAGCTACAGCCAAGGCCTTCATCAACGTGACCCGGGACTGCGGGGTGACACATCCGTGACCCCCGGGAAAAAAAACAAACGTACACAGTTACCTACGTGTCCTCTAACCTGCGTGAAAAAAGTTCTTGTTTTGGTTCAACTTCAGGGCAGCCGTCTATCGACTCCAAACCCTTTCAACATGCTGTGGAAAAAGGCTTACTGATAAATAATCGCAGAGCTTCAGGTCTCAGCATGCGATCAGTGGGACAGACGCAGTGGTGCAGGTGCAGCGAAATCCTTTTTTCCTCCGACTGTGGTGTGGAAAGACCTAGATATCCCCTACAATGGCACACTTTCAGGAGACTTCTCAATCCTAGGGGATGCGCCCCCCTTCACACAGGCTTCACTGGCTTGTAGGCCATGGGTACAGACATCCTGGAGGGTCCCTACCCCCCATCCAATGTTTGATCAAGGCCATAATCAGGGCGAGGGAGCACTTACTGCAGCCATCTTCGTCACTGTGGTCACCGCAGTCGTTGTCCCCGTCACACTGCCACTGCGCCGGGATGCAGGTGCACTCGCCGAAGGCGCTCACGGCACAGGTGAAGTGGTTTCGCCCGCAGGAACATCCTGCACTGCCCACGGCACCTGCCAAGAGGGGCACAAAATTCAGCCGTGCGTTCAGAAGGAGAGTAACAGCCATCCCTCCACCGTATCTACACTCTTCCCCAAATTACAGTTGTTGGATTTCGTTTTTAGGTAAAAGCCCATCTCCCGTGGCAACAAGCCTTGGACCATTTTCCCTCTCACTTCAGTGCGCCGCAGCTGTCATGAGTGTGTAAATGGGACCGGGATACATCTCTGGCACTGTCTGAACAGGGCGCGGGGGAAGTATAACTTCGAATGGAAACAGCTCCACGGTTACTGGGGGGAGGAAACGGAACAGAGGGTGTCTCGTTTTAAAGATCCACCTCCTGATTTACAGTTGACCCCTGTGGGACGTAGCTGGGAAGCATTGGTGGCTGGAGTGTCCCACTGACAACACCGCACTTGAAATTCGCTATTTAGGGACGCCTCGATCCTGCAATGGAAAGAGAGGAATGCACCTTGACAGACAGCTGCACCCGAGTTTCCATTCTGGAAAGACGGATATGACGGAGGCAACCACAGCTGTTAAAGTTCGACAGATCCCGTGCCCCCGCCCCCTTCGACAACAAGCAAACACAGAGAGGCACGTCTGACGCACCATGCTGCCCCCGTGAGCAGGCTTGACCAGACGTGCCTTCAGGCGGAAGTACCCATGGTGCATGCGGATAACCTGTCCCTGGCCCTCTCGCCTCCTATTGGAGCGTTAACTGGAGGCTATAAACATTCTGCTGTGTGTCATTTTGCCATTTACATTTGAATACGCAGCAGGCGCACAAACAGCTTCTAAACTGTACAACTCTCAGCCTGCATGAACAAAAGTAACATAGCGCGTGACATGACAAGCTTTGGTGGAATCAGAGATACAAATGAAAAAGATAAACATCAGAAAATTGGCAGAGCAAAGCTTGAACGGAGACTACAGCATCGCAACTACTGATGCAAGTTCCAAATTTAGAGGCCCTGGGGTAGTTTGATGAACTACATATGCGTATATGGTGCAGTAAACACTGTACCTAACAAAAGGGGAATATCGTAGCAGAATAACCCTAAATGAGAACGTCCCGTATTGAACTGCAGCACTTGATTTACACAACCACAGATAGTCTTGATTAGTCAGTTAAGAGTCATTCGCGTTGGCCGTATTATTAAAGTACTGCTCGACGGGCTGTATTGTAACCAAGCACTGTAATTTCTTGTCTCTTGGGGGGGGGGTGTGTGTGTTCTTTATCGTTCGAATGTTCACGAGGGTATGAGTAAAACAAAACCAGTAATATACGTCTGTAGACTTGGGAAAGGAAATAGTGTCTTTTACGGTGAGTGAAAAGGGGTCGGTCCTGCCAGTTAATCAGCGGCTGGGTTTGAGAGACTTGCTGAAGAGCTCCATGCAGACTGCAGGCTGCCTGTGGTGAAAAGGCCTACATTTCTGGACTCCACACAAAGGCATCACTCAACCCAGGAGGGCCTGGCTTCAAAAAGAAAAAAAACCTTCAAAACACTCCAGCTTCACAAAATTAATGGCCTCTCTTCCCCCCCCCCGTTCGCACTTTTCTTCGTTTTGTCGCTGCCCCTTCCCTCCCTTACCAATCGCTCCGGCGATGACAAAGGAAATGTTCTCCTCTAAAGCATTCTGTCGCCTCTCCCTGCTGAGGTCCTCTCTATATCCGGACCCAGAAACGTCTCGGTTCTCCCTAGAAACCAGGCCAGTTCCTTTCACCACGCTGTCCCCTGCCCTGGGGGTGGCTTTCTGTCCATTTCACCCCCCCCACCCCCACTCCGTGCTGTCTGCAGGCGCTCACTGCGGATTAGGAGGCAGCGGGAATATAAATACTGGTTTTTTTTCTAGGGAAACCCTGTCCGCGAGAGTTTCTGAATCGTTCTGCTTGTTTTGGACTGGGAAGCTCGACCAAAACGGGGGTTTTCTTTTAGAAACCATGGGCGTACATTAAAGACATCTGCCAAAGGTACTCAGTCTTGTCACAGGCCAAGCAATCCTTTTTTAACATATTAGAGGTTTGGCGAAAAACACACTGGTTGAAATGTGGTTTTTCGCAATACAAAATTAGAGCTATTTCTTAGATTACTGTGCAGTTATGTCATGCTGGGCCACATTAAAGCAAACTGCTTCTGTCTTACATGCATTTAAGACTGCAGCTCCTAACTGGAACAAAAAGCAACATTATTTGTATATTATCAGAAATAAAAACATCCAAACGCTGGAGCAGCGCTCCGCACTGGTCCAGGTGAGGGAGGAGTCAGCCGTGTTCTTCCCCTGTGCAGCTGCATAACGTGGACTCCGTGGGTCCGAGTCAGCGGTCATCGTGGCCCAGAACCAGAACCAGAACCCACCTCTGTAATGCTTTGTGACCGGGCCGTGGCGGGGGCTGTTAGTACAGAGTCATCCATCATGACACACCGGAAAGACGGAGTGCTGGACCTCTCACCCGCCCGCGTCCACGCAACACCGTCCTTGCCCCCCGATACAGGGAACGCCCGGGAGGGTAACGCGCCGCCCCTCCAGCAGCCTGTACTCAGCTTTGGCTCTCCCCGTCACCCTTCCCGTCGTTCCAATGACAAACATCCGGAAACCTGGCTGTGCTGACGAGTGGCGTGAGGCATGCAGGTGTGCAGCTCGGCCTTCCCGGCCCGACTGACGGCCCCAGGGGAATAACAGAGACCGGGGAAATCCGGGAGATAGTCAATACCAGGCCAGATCCAGAGTCCTGCATTGTCATGGATGGGCAGAAAATCAAATCAGGCGCAAATTACATTTGTTTCGGGGGGGGGCAGAATTCGATTTGACGAGGCAAAGGCGATTGAGTTTGGCAACATCTCCTGTGACAGGAGAGGAAGAAATTTCAGAGGGATTAGTAGGATTTTGGGATTAATTTATAAACAGACTGACAGAAATGGTTCTGTTGATCATCCAAGCACGGTAAATGATACCGTTGCTGGCAAGCCCTGCTAAAACTTTTTTAGGTTGAAATTAAATTAAATGAAATTATCCTTTAATAGGATTAAGACTGACCCCTTCGCAACATGTTATTAAACCTAGAAGAAGATAAAACCGTAGCCATTCATACTGCCTTATCTCCCAAAGCAGTAAATGGTTCATAATGCTACCAAAGCCATTAAAACCACACAATTACCAGGATAAAAACTGTCCAGCAACACATACACCAAAAAGAAGAGAGACACAGCTATTAAGACACGGCTCCGGTCCAGGGTGTCCACAAACTTGGCTTTCCCTCTAGATGGCTGGGAAAAGTCCTGTCTCAGTCCTGAGAAGGTTGTGAAGAATCACTACTCTCCCTCCCCCTCTGCCTCGTACAACAGTTTGGGCTGTGGTTACAGAACAACCCAGAAGCCCACAGAGGTACACTGCAGGACAGGTGGTCCCTCTGTCCGAGAGACAACCACACGAGACCTCCCATCTCACAACCCCCACCACCTACAGGGAGGGAACCTCTTCCTCCCCGCTAGGCTAATTATAGCTTTTGAAAACCTTGTTTTAACAGATTCCCTATTGTGTGGGAGGTTTCTAAATCTAAAAAGAAATTTAGCAGAAAATGGCAGGTATTGAACTCACGCTAAGTATTAAAAAAGAAAACCTGTGGGGGGAAAAAATAAATAAAACAATTGGGTGAACGATCCCCTCCAACAGTTTAATACTTGCATGGAAATCATTTGAAAACAAAATAAGAAAACGACTGATATAAACCCGGTGGAACGTAACGGGCCGCGAGGTGAGGGCCCGCCAGCGTCGAGCACCGACAGCTGTGAGAACTGTGAGGAGTACTATGGGCCCATTCGCACAGTAACCCAACACTTCCCCGAAGGATAGCGGTCACACCTAAAAGAAGAGAGCGCCTATTAATTGGAGCAGACCCCCTAGACACACTGTGGAGGGTCTGGGGTTTTGTGTGTCCTGACTCATTCGGAAAACAGAAGTTTGTCCTTCTACATAATGGTAGAGGAAACAGTCACCGGGGGTGCCAAGGGAAAAATGGCTTTTCGTCAATTAGGTTCTCAGCTCAATCCATGGGTGTAGCGAGATTTAAAAGGCGCTGAATAAAAAGAAACTCTCCTCCCCAGAAATGAACCATAAAAAGTATTTATATCATTTTGAAACGGCTCTGGCTTTCAAGAAAACGATGACTTCTGGGAGGAATTGCTGAATTATTATGTACACTTTGACAAACACATGTTCCCTAGTATAATGTTACAGAAACCAAAAAAAAAGATACATCACCAGGCCCAATTCTTTTCTTTTTTCTCCTCAACAATCTCCTTGCAGGACGGAGATTTCCGCTCGTTATTTTGGTTACTTCTACAGTGACCACACATGATGTCAGCAAATTGCAGGCATCTTTTTTATGAATCCATCGGTTACCATTTGAATGGCTAACATGCCAAAGTAGTCTCATAAAAGCCGGCTGAGGGAGTTGGCAGACCATAAATGACCGGATTAACGAGACATGGTACACTTGCAACTGATCCCTGGGAAGTTAAGAAATTCAGTGGACATCTCCACACAGGGAATATGCAGAGAGAAAAAATCTCAGGGTTACACCAGAACCATAAAAGACATTGGTACTAGAACCTCCTGAACTGGTGCTGAGACTTGGTGGTCATGTGACACCACCAGCAAAAACAATAAAATCCATATACCACTACCGTTTATGAATAGCACATTATATATGTACAACCAGGATACT
Organism: Hiodon alosoides; assembly: GCA_025775065.1. Taxonomy (NCBI): domain Eukaryota; kingdom Metazoa; phylum Chordata; class Actinopteri; order Hiodontiformes; family Hiodontidae; genus Hiodon; species Hiodon alosoides. Next base: position 2,836 of record JAOYSI010006192.1, on the reverse strand, counting down.
CATATTATAAATATATCCATGCAAGACAAAAATTTAACCAATGCACAACTTTCATTCTAAACTGCTTATTATGGTCGCCTTACTCTGTCCAGCTAGCAAAGGAATGCTGCTTAATTTCTTAAATAATTTTTTGCATGCAGAAAAACAATCTGAATTTTTACGTTTGGTTGCTCTTCACACCGATTGGCTGTGTTGCTATCGCAATGAAATCCTTTCCCCCACGGATCGTTAGACCACTATTTTCTTGCATTTTTGTTTAAAACAGGAAAGAGTAATTATTTTTGGTGGCGCTATTAGAGGCGATGGCACCGCCAGGATTTCCACTTCTGTCGCAGTGGCGCCAATAGCAGCGCCAATAGCACCGGTCATTCCGACACCTATGATGTCACCAAATACCCCAGAACTGAATCATAATTACATCAAACATTGTGATTTAACTACATTTGTTGTTGAAACAATGGAAAAGTTTCAGGGTACCCAGAAAGTCACTACGCAGAAAAAAACACGCACACATAGACAGATGCCTTGAGCCTGGGGAGTCTCAAATACCAAAGAGCCACGGATCCCAGGACCCACAAGAACAGGAGTTTGACACTAGTGCTTAAGGCTATCTGGGTTTAGCCAACCCAGTAGGGATGGAATCAAAACTAGTTTGCAATAATCAGAACAGGAGTTTGAAACTAGTGCTTAAGGCTATCTGGGTTTAGCCAACCCAGTAGGGATGGAATCAAAACTAGTTTGCAATAATCAGAACAGGAGTTTGAAACTAGTGCTTAAGGCTATCTGGGTTTAGCCAACCCAGTAGGGATGGAATCAAAACTAGTTTGCAATAATCAGAACAGTAATCCCCGCAGATTGACGTAACAAAATACCCGCAAAACCAACAAAGACTTCTGTGAACCCTTGAGCACGGTTGTAGCAGAAAAATCAGAACATTTTCCAGTCCCGTGTCCACTCCCCCCTCCCCCGCACCCCCCCGGCCCCATATGGACTCAGTGAGCCCTGCCCCTCGGCAACCATGGCCACTGTGGTTTTGGCCACACCCCCACGTCACATTGCCTTCTGTGGTCCCCTGTGGAAATGCCAGCGCTTCATCCTCCTGGTCGTCGATTTCCTGTTTGCCCTATTAATTACCGGTCTTGTTTTCCACTCATGTTGGTCCAAGAACAAACTGGTTCCTGTCTGACCCACAGTGCACATATTGCAAACAGCTGAGACAGAGCCCGAGAATCTCCACTTTATTTTTTTAACCCACATCAACATTTGTTTTTTTCTGGTTGGTAAGAGTGGCTGTGTCTATGGATAGCTGGTAAAAGGGTGAAGAGAAAGGGAAAGATGACTAATCTCGCCCATTCCCCACTGCTTTAGGCCATGCTCCCCCTATCTAGCCTATTTTGGTTTCTTTGATGCAATTCTTTTTCCCTACCCTAATTGAGATTTAACATCTATGCAATATTTCAGGCTGTAATACTTATCTTAATACACTTATCTGATGAAGACAAGATGCATTAAGTGCCTCGCTAGTTTCACAGACGGGCGCATCAATTTGCATAGGCACTTTAACTTATAAATTCACTATGTGATGCAAAAGACTTTTAAAGGGAATTTTTAATAGAGTATGTATTCAAAAGAGGTTAAGACCGACACCAGCTAGCATTATCTAGCACTAGGCACTTTCCTTAAAAGTTAAATGACATGTGCAAACCTAAAACCGTGGGCACGGCTTGTTTCACTCTCTCTGGTACAGCTGGCCTCGGACAGAACCCCTCGCGAGGACCTCGCGCCGTGAAGCTGTTCTCACCTCTTCATCTCCAGACTTCATTAAAACGGGGGTAATCTGATCACCGGGCCAATTCAATCACGGCTTCACAGGGTCCGAGTGACAGGTGTGTGGAGAAGGCGCGGTCCAGTGCAATCACAGGACCTTATCGGCCCACTGCCAGGCTGTCAGCCACGCTGAACACAACGTGTGCAGTTCTGGAGCGAGGTTATGAAAGTAAATGACATAATCGCTGTCAGGTCACACACACACACGCACACAGGCACACAGGCACACACACACACACACACACACACACACACACACACACACACACACACACACACACCTCTGTGATCATCTTGCCTCCTGGAATCCAGCCCAGTGCCTTAAAAATTAGAGAACTGTTGACATCCACTACTGAAGGAGGATAGATGGAAAATTAAATTATAGGATATTACTTTAAAAGCACAGAAATCCCCACTATGTAATTAATGCAGCCGTCTGAACTCAGTTCAAAGATAACACTCGGCTTGGAACCGAGAGGCTGGACTGGGAGGCCTTGTTTCAGAGAGCAATGCCGCAATCACACGTCCATCCGTCGCCGCTTTCCGCAGTCATCGTCCCTGCGCCAGCTTCCAAAGGGATAGCTGTGTGGGAGTTGGGGTGGCAGGGCACGTGTCACCACCAAACTAAATGACCTGAAGGAGGGGCATAACCGAGCAATGTCGGACATGCGGTTGATGAGAGGAGAGAGGGTGGATAGCCTGGGTGCAGGGTGGGTTGTCTCCAATACATTTTCCATAACTCTGCCATTTAAAAGGGACATTGGCCCTCTTACTCTGTACTTTAGTGGTTTTGGAGTTGCTTCACAACGGGAGGGAGGGCTTGATTGTGGTTAGAGGGAAATAGGAACGAGTAGAGCTCTGACCCCAAAAGTCCAAAAAAAGACTATATTGAAGCCTTTGTTTTAAAGCTGAACTCAAAGTCCGTTAAAAGAAGAGCTCAAGCCAAAAATAAAACACACACACACACACACACACACACACACACACAAAGCAGATCTGTTCCAGGAAG
>JAOYSI010006189.1:0-13028 GCA_025775065.1 Hiodon alosoides | reverse complement strand
GTGAGACCATGGTCCAGCGCAAGAGATGCACGTTGAGGTGAGACCATGGTCCAATGCAAGAGATGCACGGTGAGGTGAGACCATGGTCCAACGCAAGAGATGCACGGTGAGATGAGACCATGGTCCAACGCAAAAGATGCACGGTGATGTGAGACCATGGTCAAACGCAAGAGATGCACGGTGAGGTGAGACCATGGTCCAGCGCAAGAAATGCACGGTGAGATGAGACCATGGTCCAACGCAAGAGATGCACGGTGAGATGAGACCATGGTCCAATGCAAGAGATGCACGGTGAGGTGAGACCATGGTCCAACGCAAGAGATGCACGGTGAGGTGAGACCATGGTCCAACACAAGAGATGCATGGTGAGATGAGACTATAGTCAAAAGCAACAAAGGCACAATGAGGCGAGTCAAACAGAATAGGATGAATCTGAACATAAAATGACTTACTTGGTCACGGAATGGTTGTGCGGTTTCCTGAAAGGTGTGCTAAAAAGAACCCTTTTGTATTCTTCTATGCAGCACAGGCCAGTTAAATGTATCCAACGAGACGAAGCATCGTGGTCACTTCATTGGCATATCTGTTATTGTACAAATCGAGTAGATTAATTCAATCCTACATGTTATCTTTTATTATACGCTTGGTGGATTTAACCCCTTGAATTACTTTTCATTATACTAACTTAATGAATCCCTCCCCCTTAAAAAATTCCCTGATAACCTTTAATGAGTCCAGCAAAATATTTCCTTAGATATAAATTTTAATTAATATGCAAATTGAATGCTTTGATAAATATTTTTTTAGCCTTAAAATAAGCTTTGTCCCAGGTTTCCCCTCAGATGTGGGTATATGAGACTGTAGTTTTTTACGGTGTTGCGTGAGGACAGTTGCTAAATCCTCATGTTGCTCCAGTAGTTTAATCTCACCTCTACCGCGCGAGTTCCTCATAACTGCGCATCACTTCACACCGGCTGTCTTCACAGAAGCTTCCCTGCCCATGCACAGGGAAGCGCCGCGCTCAGGCGCGACAGGGACTTCACAGAACCGTCTCAGAAAATCAAGGCCTCCTCTCTCCCTTCATTTACATGAAAGGAAGCTTTTGACAGATCAGGAGCGATTAGATTATTATCATTTTTTTGTTTGAGAAGGCTCCCATGCTGAAGTTATCAAGGTCCCGTTTATTTGCAGGGTGACACCATCTGGCGTAAAACACGGCCGTAATGCATTTTTCATCAGGCGGGCTAATTTTGTGTGACACATCAGAGAAGTGACTGGGATGAGAAATTAGGTCCATCGTGCGCAGGTGAACTTCACCGGTGTTCTCCCGAGAACCGGGCTTCTCACAGTGTCCCCGCTAATTTATCTGCTTGAATGCCTAAGCAAGTGACTGTCAATATGAGGCAGGTTAGCAGGCATAATTAATACATTGACGGCCCGCCAACCATGCCCCCTTGACATTTGGAATAAGTGGTGTGTTGTGAATACTTTGGATTCCTGCATTATTCTGCAGAACTGTCCAATCAAGATGTATATGATGAAACAGCGAGGGCGGCATTCTACTTTGAACGCTGTATTTTTATCAGTCACATTACTGTTTTTCTGTCAAAATCTTATAACTGGACCAACTCAGATGGCTTACCATAAAACTTCCGACCTAGTTCGAAGATCCTGCCAGTGCCCCAACCTTCAGATACCCTCCCCTGCCCCCGTTTCCCCCAGTCAGTTGACCCCAATATTGAGGAATAACACAGGAAGACAGTACCAGATCTTGAGCTGATGTTGTGGAGCTGAAAATGCACTGCAGCGGTTATCATGCACAGGACAGGACTCTCCACTAAACAAGCCAATTGCACCATTGAACAGTGCGCTGGACAGTAGAAGAGTTTTCTGTGTCTTCTGCCAGACACACATTCATGAGGTCGGGTAGCAGACCCTGCTGCAGACTGTCTGCGCACGATTCCTGATTGGTCATAAGGAGTGAGGACCGCCGTTTATTGGCCCCGTCACCCAGCAGAGATAAGAAGAGTCGAAGGAAACGCCACAGCTAAGCTAAAAGGACTCAAATGTGTTTACAAACCAAAAACAATAAATGCTGAATAATAAGCCAAGCTTGTGAGATTTTATCAAATTTGCAGACCGTTTCAGGTTTTGCTGGGGAAGTGTTGCTTTTCTCAGGCTTCCATCTGTCTCTCTTCTAGCATGTACCAGAGATAAATAGGCAGACAAACATGTTTTAAAATGGCACGTTGTGATGACGGTAAATCCGCAGCGGGTTCCCTGTGGACCTGTCCTCCCCAGCCCTATTGTGACGGACAGGCTGTAATACCCCGCAGACCAACATGGGCTGTTATTCCTGTGCTTCAGTTTATACAACCTTCTTTTATACAGCTGGGTATGGATTTTATGTACCCTGCCCAAGGGTACGGTGGCAGTGCCAGGACACGTCTCTTCAGGCTCGTCTATTCTTTATAAAAGACAACATAGAGCAAGTTAAACAAAGGAAATGTAACTTGGGATTAGTTACGCTGATTGAGAAAGACTCCGTAGACCTTCATTATATTTTTATGTACTGAGAACACATTGAGGAAAACTCACAGCCATGGAATTACATTGAGATGCGCACATTTTTTCCCCATTATTATCAATTTAAAGTCTGTTGGGTGCAATCTCAACCAAAAGTTGAATCTTTCAATCTTTTTCATTTCTCAGTCTGCACTTGGGCTCATTCTGTGTTCGGGCGAGCGCAATGCTGCAGAGGAGAGGGTACACTGGCAACCAGACAGACCAACCCAGAGCAGAGGGAGGATGGATCATCAGGGCAGCTCAGAGGGAGGGTTGTGGGGGAGGACAGGGAATCTGGATGGCTAAGTGGGAGGGTCATGGAGGGGCAGGGCCTCAAGGCAGCTAAGCGGTAATGTTTGAGGGGGCAGGGCCTCAGGGCAGCTAAGTGGAAATGTTGTGAGGGAGGACAGGGCATCAGGGTAGCTACGTGGAAATGTGGAAGGGTCATTGGGAGGACAGGAATTTCATGGTCCTTTTTTTATTGTTTTTTAATGTTTCAATCATGCAAGTAATGGGTCTGTGGTGGATCGGTGGGTGAAGGGGGTGGGCTGTATCTCCCAGCCATTATCCATGTGAGAATGTGCTCATTAATTGGATTATTGGGGAGGTACCACTTGCACCTGGTCCATTGTAAAATAGGGCCAGGTGCAGGGAATAAAATAGCTAATATCGAGACCAAGGCTGGGGCATACAGGTCTAAATAAAACCTTGCAGTTAATATCCAAACATCCAACAGGGCTGTGCGAATGGTGTGGGCAGAATGAAACAGTAGAACATGTGATTATTCACTGTAGGAATTATGATGGAGAAAGGGAACTGTTATTGGAGGATGGGAGAGAACAGATTAACACTGAAGGCTATTTTCAATCCAGACTTGGGTCCGACTACAATTACTGCAATATTACGGTTCCTGGAAAATACGGGTCTTAAAAGCAGAATATGAGAAATAAAATGACTATAAGAGACATATAGATATATATGTATATGTTTATAGAACAGGTACGGTGATTGATTAGGAGTGTTTTATATCATTCATAAGTTATTGATGTGTTTATTCCTCCTTCTCTGCGCTGGGGGTAAGGCCAGAGGAGCTGGACACACAGCGCAGGCTGAACGTTTGGTTCTGGTATAGACGGGGAGAGAGGAGGGGTAGTGTGGAGAAGATTTGAGCTTCTGATCCAAGCTGTCAGCAGGGGGTGGTAATGCACTAATAAGTACGATCTGCCAATAAACAGAAGATGATGAAGAAGAAGAATAAGGGCAGTAGTCTCCTCGGCTGCCAGAGGGGAACCTGATTACGGGTTAGACAGTCAGGTTTTGTGTAGCAAACTTTGTATGATGTGTGAGGATTTGAGTTTGGTTTATTTTGAGTTCAAAAAGTTTGTGACAAGGCCAATTTTAGTGTCTGGATCAGTGATTTTTAAGGGCAAACGATCCTATGGGAGAGTGGAACTCCCACAGAGTCTATCAACTGTTACCATGGCAACGGTTCTTTTAAATCACCATCTGTACTTTGCGTTCCAATCATTTTGTTATATAAGTTATAATGCTTTTGTATGCTTGTTAATTATTGTAAGCAACATGATCTTAAAGGTATCGGTTACTTTCAAGATGTTGGCCCTATTCATTTGACTAACTATTCATGTAGGAGTCAGTTACCTCACCAAAAAGCCCTGATATGTAATTATCTCATACAGGCCTATATCAGTAAGAGTTTATGAAAATAATAACCTGGACCCCAGTTAGTTTCCTAGATAATGGACATGCATTATATTAATCGAAAAAGGGTTACGTCTGATTTCACATAAACATTTTTTTTGAATTTTTTTTTTGTAAACATTGTTTAAATGGTAGTACCATGTATATTTACTGCAACAACTTGGATAATGTTCCTGAACCAAGGGTACAGTAATGCTCCTGCTGAGACTATTCTTGAGTATTCTTAGACAAATGAGTCTAAAACAGCCAAAGTCAAACCCCTGCCTATCGTGTGGTGAAACTGATCTAAAACGGTCAAAGTCAAACAGCTGTATTGCTTTTACTCCCACACTGAGCACGTTTCCACAACTCATTAGTCATTACTCACAGCTGAACAGCAGAGATGAAGGAGTCCCATCTTACTTCCTGATTCCGTGTCATGTTGGGGTTGGTGGCGAGGAGCCGAGACACATTTGAGCAGCTTCCAATTACAAAATGTGGTAACGTTTAAAAAAAACTGCCAATTGCTGTTTTTAAAAAGGCAATTAAAGAGAAAAAAAGGCATTTTAGCTGCTTGTTCGTTTGCCTGCTTCCTCACTGGGTGCGCTGCGTTTTTATCATGCATATCATCTCTCTTGGCACGTTCAAAAGCTTTCATTCATTACAGCTTCCTTCCCCCAATCAACAGTTGGCTTTGATTCTACAAAGTATAATTAACTCTCCTCTGTGCGCTACAGTGTCTCGGTTGCCACGCTTATGCCAATGAGAAAACATCACAGGCACCAAACATGAAACCTAGGAGATGTTGTTTTTCCTGCTGACACTCAACTTGTAACGTTGCAATCAACTCGTATAAATGTCTTAAATGGTCTTTGACTCATTAGAGAGTTGTATTTGGCTTTGTGTCGTCTTTGTGGAGAGTGTAGTGTGGAGGGGTGTAAATCCTGTGTGACCAAACAAAATGCTAATCCCGGAGGAGAGCGCACAGAGTTGTCCGACCTCCCTTCGGGATTCTGGGCTTTCCTTTGGCACCTTGGTGGTGACTAATCCCTAGACCTGTTTTCATCTGTTAGAAAGGATGACGCGCTCGAGTGCCTGTTGAAAGGCATCCAGGGATTGCCCTCACCATTCTCGAAGTTGCTGGAGGACATCTGAGTCAGAGTTGCTCAGATAGACTGGGAATACAGAGTGGAGGTGGAGGGGTGTGGGGTGCAGAGAGAGGCGTTTTCAAATCTATGGAGCTCTTAATAGCTTGAGGGAACGTTGCTTTTAATATATTTGGGCTCACCAACGTTGCCAGTGCTGGATATAAATTGCTCTATAGAAATAGCAACTATTTTAAACCCATCTGATTTCCTCTCAGAAACAGGGGAGGCCTTGTCTCCTAGAGCCATTCCCAGGTACGAGGAAGATTAGAATTGAAGCGTAGAATCGAAAGTCATCGCTGCTTTTATTGTGCACTTATTGATGTGACCAAAAAACAACATTTCAATTAGCTCTTGTTTTGGGCAACGGCGCCAGCAGGGATAGACTGTCCAAAAATGAATTATCTGTGGTGTTTCCAGAGTGCTGACAGCGGCTGTTCCTGTCGCATGAGCTGAGATGTGTTGCGTTTAGGTGGTGAGTGAGTTTCTTGCTGAAAAAAGAAATGCACGGCAAACGCAGTGTTGTGAAAATGAGTCTCAATGAGACGGCGGACTGACGTGATCATCACACTAATGTAACCTGTATGGACAGACCAGGTCATCACACTAATGTAACCTGTATGGACAGACCAGGTCATCACACTAATGTAACCTATATGGACAGACCAGGTCACCACACTAATGTAACCTGTATAGACAGACCAGGTCACCACACTAATGTAACCTGTATGGACAGACCAGGTCACCACACTAATGTAACCTGAATGAACAGACCAGGTCATCACAATAGTAACCTCCATGGACTGAATTGAAAACACACTGATGTAACCTGTGGGGAAGTAACTGAAAACACACTAATGCAGTCTCTGTGAACTGATGTGGCCATCACACTGATGTATTGCCATGCTGGTTCACCACACTGCTGTAAAATGTGTGGACCAGGTCAGGGCCCGAACTCCAGCACAGAGATCTAATTGGATTCCGGGTGGTATGTCAATGCAGTGGACCCAAGCTCTTCCACAGAGGCAAAATGTTTCTGTTTGCTACCACTGGCTGTAATGAGACTCGCTGAGATACTTCCTGGTACCGCAATCAGTGAGCACCCACAATTGGAACTGGTCACATGCTTACTTGTTTAAGGTTCATGTTCATTTCCAGCAGAATGGTGAGGACCCATTAGCGGAAGGCACGGAAGTCCTTGTCTTCATTATTTGCGGTCAATGGTGAGGTGAGCACATCTTGTAATTGAAAATGTGTAAAATTTTCACATTGAAAATTTACCTCATCTTTTTTATTCAGGCCCATGCCCTGAATTTATTCAATAATTGATGGCAAAAACGAGCATGATTTGCTGGTGAATTGTTTTCTTGTTTCCGCGGGTGACAGGGCCATAAATACAATTATCATAAAGTCAGTGGGGGGAAATAAAAAGGCAGATTCTTTTCCCAACAACAAAATAACCTTGCGGTTTGTCTCTGCTCGCACAGATGAGGGGATATTAACCCAAGCTGTGAATGGCGAAATCTGTTTTTTCTGCTGCCGTCGCAACAGAACCTCCAAAAAAAAGCCATTATTTAGTCCCAAAGCCCATTATGAGCGCAGACGTCTTCACATAGGAAAGCAGCAGCGTTGGTGCTAATGTGCTTACTGCGAGTTCACCCGACAACAATGCGGGCCGACTGGGGATGCCAGGCTGGCCCTGGGCGCCTTTCGTCACAGCTGGCAGCAGAGAGTGGCACATTCTGGGATTGGATATGAACCTGGAATGGATTTAATTGCTTTCTCTCGAGTTAATCCGCCCGAATGCAATCCAAACAAGCGGAGGGAGAAGATTAATGACGGCGCTAGGGAAGACACACGCTGCTATTCGTCACTGTGGAATTTTACGCTGGCCATCCAGGAGAGCATGTGTGAGGGAGTGGGAGTGTCAGAGCTGTCTCACATCAGACGGCTGTGCTCATTGGCCAGATCGAAGTGCTTTCTTTCTGCTCTTTCCTTGGCTGCACTTGCAGTGGTCACTGCAAGTGCACTTCAATTTATTAGTCCCCTGCAAGTCCCCATTACATGTATTCACAGCACTCTCTCACGGTGCCGTTTATAGAGTGGCCATCTTAATTAACTCCCTTCTGTAAACCGAGTGTATCTTGGATATAGGGGGGTGAACTCCAGCGACTATAAACGGGTTGATGGTTGGAAATCTTTTTTTTTTTTTTAGCCGCTGGTAAAAGAGTATGGTTCAACTACCTATAGTGTCAGAGACTGAAACGGTCAAGGTCTTAAGTTAATTAAGAACCAGCTTAACCAGCAACAACCCATACAATGGTGTTGGGTTCAGATGTTAGTGTCTCTAGGTGTGAGAGAAGAACGACCGCTCAATTGCGTGTCCAGAACACATTAAGTGACATTGACTGTCGAGTTAGAGAAACATCGCCGGTTAGTAAATTATTGATTTTGGCAATTCAAATCAGTCACAATGCAAGCTAGGCACTTTGTACTTTTAATTGTCCAGCTGTACGAATCAGTAAAGTCTAAAACTCTGATTTGCCACTGAGAAGAACGGCTAAGAACAAGAAAATTAAAATAAATGTGAAAACACCTTTGGAGCGGGCCTCTAAACGTCCCACTGTGGCCACGTTTCTCCTTTAGGGTGTCTTTAATGTGTTATTGTCTCTCTGACCACAAGGTGACACCAAAGTTTCACAAACCTCCCCTGAGATTTTGACTCAGAGGCATTTCGATATGGGGCTTGGTTGCCAATTATCCTCATGAAAAGAAATAATTAAAGTTTGAGATGTGTTTTTTAAAGACTCCCTAGCCTAAACAACATATTTCTAAAGTATAATACATTGAAATATCTGTAAATAAAATAAACATATACGTGAGACGACAATTATTATTAAGTTTGAAGCCTAATAAATGTGTCAAAACAAATGTGTCAAAAGATCTGTGAATTCACTAATCAATTTTGGAGACATATATCAACAGACACTCACAAAAAAAATCTCATTTTTTACTAAATGTGTTATTTACCTAAAAGTGCATTATTAATAGGTGTTTTGTATTGATTTGGCACCCCATATTTCATCAGCAAAAACAATTCTGTCCCACTTCACAATGCCCAGTGTACTCCACGCCCTTGTAATTCTGTTTAATTCGTTTTTCACACAAATAAAGATATCTATTCCCACATCAGGATAGTGATTACGATGATCATTGTGGTTTCTAATTAACTTCCACAATGCGATTTCCCCCTTCGGTCAGTGCGGTAAAACGGTAGAAAAAAAAGTATCGTATTTCAATGGCAAACTCATAAGCTCGTAAATCAGGGTTATCGCCATGGTATTTTTCAGGGCCCCTTGATGACACCCTGTAGCCTCAGACAACTGCTCAGAATGAACGTTGTGGATGGGAAAATTAGTTCCGGCGGTTCTTCAAACCCTGATCCATTGTAACTAGCTGCGGAGTCTTGGCCGAGTCTACCAAGGTGTGGCCTGGGTCAGAACCATATGCCAAGGCTAGCCCCAGGTCAGAGCTGGCTGTTGAGGCTTGGATCGGAACTAGCCGTTGAGACTCGCCCTGGGTCAGAACTAGCTGCCGAGGCATGGCCTTGGGTCAGAACGGGCTCTCGAGGCTTGCCCTGGGTCAGACGTGGCAGAGTTCCACTGGTCTTCACTCTGGTAAGGCATGCTGCGTGGCCAATCTAGGAATTGGACTATCGATCAGAACGCGGGAGGGCCAGCGAGGACAGCATACCATGTCTTTGTGTGAGCCTTTACCGGCCTTTACTGGCCACCTTTCATTACGGTAATGAACCAGGCTCCTGATGGATGGGGAGAAGCACACTGCAATCGGGCTGATTCATGAAAATATACAAATGACTCAGAGCCCTTGTCTGTGAGCCTTAGCATCGTTTCGGCCCACGTAAATCATGTAAACAGCCCGCTCAATTACGAGACCAGGAGTTAAAACAAACAAAAAGGCTAAAGGTCATTCCTTCAGTCAAACAAACCAGCATCTGCATGTGTTGAGTGAGCACCATGCCCCTTTCAGAGCAGCCAGGTTCTGAAAAATAAATTCATGCAAACACAAAGATACTGATGTCATCTGAATAATTGAAAGATTGATAGTGACTGCCGGATCTGTAAGCTGTTGTAAGGAGAAATGGCAAATGAGTGTAGTAATACAAATTAGTGATACAAAATCAACTAGATCTTGTACATGAAGGAGGCTACGTACTAATCAAGACAAAGCTGTTGGAACGTATAACAACCCTAACCGATCCAGCACAGCAGAAACAAATGAAACAAAACGCGTCAAAAGAACAAAATTTTAGTCAGATATCCTCAGCAAACTTGCCCTTGCTGCATTAGGTATATATTTTACATGTGAAGAAATAACAGCTGGGTATTTAAAGTTTACCTTGCATGAGTAAGGCCTACTCCCTGTTTCTATATGCAAATACTATTCATTCCAAAGCCTGGTGGTTTAATCATTGTAAAAGTGATGACTTTCTCCTCGAGGACAGCTTGATAAATTATGTCTCATGTATTAAATTTACATAGCCAAATGGGTTTTGACTACCTAGAAGGAATCTATGGATGTTATGTTAAAGGAAAAGTACAGAGTTAGCAAAATTCATGGAAATGATTACATAGACCAGAATTTGGTGAGAATGTTAAGGATACAAATTCCTGACGATATCTACTTTTATATATTTTCTTTTACATATCTACTTGCCAAGCCCCTTTTCAAAGCGGAAGTTTTGAAGAGGTTTACAATGCCAGCCTCCCCCTTGGACTCGAACCTGCAACCTTCCATTCCGATTAGGCAACCATTCAACCTGCTTTAGTTATATAATCATTTTCACTACATTATTTGGGCATGTACTTGGACCTTGTTTGTTGGTTTGTTTGAACTTGCCTAAATTATTCTCCCTAGTGGACCGTACTGCACATACTTCCATGGTTCGCAGTTTGACTTTCAAAGCCCTTGGACTTTTTGACCTAACATTAAAATTTGATTTTAGTTAGAAAATAAATCAAAAACTAAATGTTAAAATGAAACCATAATCATCAATTTTATTTTACTTAAACTGCAATTTCTATATTTCTTTTTCTCTCTGCAATTTAAATGTTTTTGTTCTTCAGCTGCCATTGCATTTTTTATATATCAACAGCAATTTCACCTCATGAGTTTAGGTAAATCTGATTGGTCCAGTGTTCACTCGCCAGAACCGGGTTTGGCGAACAGATTTTAAATGTCATATTTAATCAGCGCATCCTATTATGTGAGATAAGCTTACTAACTGACTTTAGACAACTTCTCTTTGAAGAAATCAGGCGGTTAAATGCGACAGGTACTCTGCGCGGTTTGTGGCCGTTTGCGGGCAGGCATCCTGGGTCACGGCAGATGCGGACGAGATGCTGTTGTCCTGGGTAACCGCCTGCCAGAGCGCTCCCTGCAGGGCCACCACAGATCTGGGTCTTTAGGTCAATGGCCGAAGAGCAGAAACGCTACCCGGTTTTGTCAGGTCGTATTTGGGTCTAACCGTCTATACCTGCTGGCAAGGTCACAGCGCCGGCAGGGTTGTCGGCGAGGCCGGCTTTTTGCTGTCCAGTTGGTGGGACGGGCGAGTGTCAGCCAGCCTTCCCCCTCGTAAGCGCTGTGCCACTCCACACCCAGACAAAGCCTTCCTTTGATCACTCTACCAAACCCTTTGTGATGTTCCAAAGTACGTCTTAAAGAGCATTAAAGCAATCCATGTTTTTTTAACCACAGCGTTAGCCACATTAAGGGAGGGAAATGCCTCAGCCTTCTGCGGGTTCTGCTTATTCGGCTCCCAAGCTGCCACATTTCAGCAGTAGAGACAGGCTCTCATCCTTGCGCTGCAGGTTAGTTTCCTAGTGAGACCCAGAAATAAGTAAATTCTACAACTATCAGATAAGAGGCCTCACTTCACAGCAGTAGACTGATATTGGTGTCGTTCAGAGGATATGTCTGAGAAGGTACGCTCAATTCGTACACTCTTTGCTCCATTCAGTCCTAGACGGCAAGACCATTCCCGAGACAGCATTTACTACATTGACGGCAGTTTTTTTTTTTTTTTTTATATTGCGGGGGGATACATTCTGTATTAAAAGGATTCCTCACTAAAAGCCTTAAAATGATCATTTTTAAGGAATGAGAATTTTGATTTTGGGTTGTGGAACATGCAAGGGGTATTCTCTGATGACTACTTTCGCCTGTTTTATTTCACATCCTTTGAAACACTGACAGGCTATCGATCAAATGCACAATTTAAAAGCCATCATATATTAGCCGTTTGAATTAAATTCTCAAATATGCTTCTGTGGAACCGTTTCATTATCCCCACCCCCACCATGTCACAATTAGGAGTGATTTAAGCTCATTTATAAATGCAGTGGACCACATTTGACATATTAGGGCATTGTAATTCTCTGAAAGGAGACTTGGCAATGGTTATGATCAATGTGCCCCAAGCTTTTGTATTTTAGGCTGATTGCGTCAGAGAGTGTAACCAACATGAGATGAAACCAAGAGTAACCAAGAGTTGCCATGAGTGACTTTATTTGCATATGCTGACTTGATTTGAACTTTTCCTTTCGACTTTTCTAGCATCAACAACCATGGTGTTGACCTACGATAAGGGCAGTTGCAAAAGTCCACCAACGTTATATAATATTTTTAGTAAAGAATGTGATTATTTTTTAATTATTTTGTTTTAAAACAAGTTCATTTTTTGGACTGGAGGCCATGCCTGAATCATACCTGAATAGTTTTCTTTAGATGACCTCCAGATATGCAGATAATTAATGTAAGATAAAGTTAATTTAAGGGCTAGGTAATTCTGTATCTGCGATGCATGCAACGTATCCCACTTAGCTAATGTACTTAGACTAGCAGGTTTTGGTTGTGGCCTAGATTGCATATATTGTAATTATTTAATTGATGGCTCATTTAATGAATGGCTTTGACCCACATGCCATGGGTCAAAGAGGCAAGTTTTAAGGATCCACATGGCACAAGAGGACTTCACAGGGCATCTGTTTGGCTTCTGGCCGGCTTTGTCCCATAGAGCACAGGTCACAAAACTTTTGTGAGCCCAGATCGGGAGAATTACTCTCAAAGGGAAGATTACCTTGGGGATTGGACATTAGCAGAAAGGGGGTGTCGGGGGATGATGGACTTGATGGGCTCTAACACGTGGATGATTCTGGACACGGGGCTTGTTACATTTGGTTGTCCTCAATATAAGGCTTTCTCCTTGGCTCTCACGTGACTCTGGAGCCAAACCGCAGGAGCTCCCCGGTACAGGAGTGTGCCACGCGTCCGTCTCGAATACACGCACGGAAGAGGTCCGGGCACGTCCATCAGCACCGGCTGAGGATCAGGCTAATGACAAACAATATTTAACGACCTGTGATCCCTCAGTAGGTGCTGTAGTTGGTAAAGGACCCAGGAGAGAGAACGGCGGAGTGGGGAGAAACCGAAGCAGTGGTGAAACAAGACGGCGGCGAAACCGGACAGCGGAAAAGGCGGAAGAAGAGTCGACTCGGGCGAAGTGAATGCCGGCACTTCGTCTTAATTTAATTTAAGTTC